>JUFY01027835.1:0-15544 GCA_001855655.1 Leptopilina clavipes | reverse complement strand
ATCAAGCAATGCACAAATCTTCGACTTTCGGCTGCGAAATCGATGCGGGAGATACGTACTTTCGGCCGGGTGTGAAGAAATAGTATATTACATTATAAGGGCAGAAAGTTCGAAATTCCTGCATCGCGTGAAATGATGCCCGAGGCGAAGCCGAGGGCAACATCGCGATGCAGGAATTTCGAACTTTTTGCCCGTGTAATGTATACTATTTTTCTTTACATCCGGTCGAAAGTACGCTGAATAATTCATATTTATTAAAACTATCCTTATCGCGTTTCATTTGACAGCCGGCCATGATTTACTTTTGCTCCTCGTTTCAACGCCTCTATCGGAGACTTTTAAAGCTTTCTTATATTAAAGACTCTGTCGGTGATTTTCGATGCCTGCCCCGACATTTGCAGCACGAGCGAAGCGAGTGCTGCTGGTCGGGGGGGCAGGCATCGAAAAAATATATAAATAACAAATTAATATTTAATTTTTTAACAATTTTATTTGTTTTTTACAATATTAAGAAATTTAGTATAAAGTTATACAACATAAAGTTTTCTTGTTATTTTTTTTCTTGTTTTTTATAACATCGAAAAAAAATATAAATAACAAATTAATATTTAATTAATAATAATAATAATAATAATATTGCCATGGAACACATTGTTTTCGTATTTAACATTTTTCTTAACTTTTAATTTGAAGCAATTTTGAGGTTACGTATTTAATAACAAACAACAAATATTAGTACGTTGCGTATATCTATATATATTCACGACAGTAGCGCCTATTAGCGCATCAGCCAAACTAAACTGTGTACAAACCGAAAATTACCGACAGTAGTAACTACAGAAAATTCTTTTACTCCCGCTGTGACAGAGGGCATGTGTGTGGATCAAGCAATGCACAAATCTTCGACTTTCGGCTGCGAAATCGATGCGGGAGATACGTACTTTCGGCCGGGTGTGAAGAAAAAATTTTCTTTTCTTTCTTTAACTAATTTTTCTGAAATTCGAGCGGACTAGTGCGATTTTTAGGATTTCGATACAGTTATAAACGCCCCTTTAATTGAAAAATAAACCAGAAAAATAGATTAAAATTTTGTATACAAAAAAAATTTTTTTTCTATGTATCAAATAAATAATTAATTATTATTAATTATATAAATAATAATAATAATAATTAATTCACAAATATTGTAAAATTTATAAATGAAAAATGAAAATAAGGACAAGTGCTCCGCAATATTTTTGTATTATAATTTTTACTTAATAATAATAATAATACAATTAGAATTACATACGGAAAGAAATGGCAACGAACAATTTTTCTTTTGGTTTAAACGACTGCAAAAAATTTAAAAAAAAAAGACTTTTTCCACTCAAATATTAAAAAAGGGGCTTTTTCATTCTTACTGCAATTTTTTTTCTATTTTTCCTTTGCAAAAATCACAATAATTGAAGAAAATTTATCGCTTAATTAAGTCCGATTAAAATAATATTTTATCGAAAAAAAAAGAATTTATAATTTCAAATGTAATTTCAAATCACACAGATGAGAAAAATTGATAACAAATTAAGAAAAAATAGTGATAGGAAGAAAATACACTGAGGCCTCTTTTTGAGTCCGAAAATCGCACGAAACTTGCTCAGAAATTAGAAATAAAAAAGCAAAAAAAAAAAATTAAAAATAAAAACAATGTGTGTTATATAAAAAAATTTGTGAAAAAGCACCTCCTTAGAAGCACTTCCCCACCTCCTATGAAAATTTTCAAAAATTGGAGAAAAATTCGAAAAAATGAAATCCCTATTGTATAAAGTAGTGCGTGAATATAGTAATTATATATTATAAGAAGGATAAAAAATGGTTCTGGTACACGAACGAGTTTGTTGTTGAACATAATATATTATTATGTAAGATTAAGATGAAAATCGACGATGATGATAACGATGATAATATTATATTGTTGTTAGATATATATTATATAAATATATATATAAAAAATATATATAAATAGATATTAATATGAAAAGGAAAATAATCTAGAAATTAAGTCACAAAAAATATATACATACACACGTTAACACGCGAACACGCTTATAATAATAATAAAAAAAAAAAATTATACACAATTCGTAGAAGTGCCCTTTATAGAAGGGTTTCAAAAATAAAGTCATCACGCCCCTGGGCATGGTTTCGAGATTTTCTCAAATTTAAACTCAAAATTCTCCAACCAATTTTCAAAATAATCCATTTAAAATTTTTTTTTTAGAAAATTATTCCAAAAATTGCAAAAAATAACATTTTTAGATACGTAAATGAAATTTTTTTATTCTAAAAATTGCAAAAAATAACATTTTTAGATACGTGAATGAAATTTTTTTTTGGTGAGAAAAAGAATTAAAAAGTGTAAAAAGGTGGTGCTTTCTTTTTAAAATTATTAATTTTCAAAAAAAATTTTCCCTTTGTTTTTAAAAATCTATTAAAAAAATAAAAATGACTTGTAAAGTAGGAAAAATTTACATAAACTTAGCGAGCTTTCTTGAAGTGTACGTTTTACGAAATATACTTTAAACGAAGTTTTTTTGGCTCTCACAAGTGTAAAGTAAACCGAAAGGGCAAATCCAATTTCGGGGGCGCGCCTCACCGTTATAGCTATATAGAATAATATTACGAATAATTATTAACAAAAAAAAGTGAATACTGAGGATAATGCGTTTATGTTATTTAGTTCTAACCACTGAAAAAAAGTAATAAAAAAAATCAATCATGTTACCAATTCATCGTTTGTTTATTGTTCACCCCTTCCAATTTGTAAATCGTTATTTTAATGACAATATTTTTTCGAAAAATGAAAAATAAAAAATTGTTTTCTTCAATACGGTTTTTGTTTAAAATTGTGTAAAAAAGGAGTAAAATTATTTACAAAAGTTTATATTGCGCACTTTTTAATTTTTTCGAATTAAATTATTAATTAACTTAGTTAGAAAGTTTACATTACGCACTTTTTAATTTTTTTCGAATTAAAAAGTATTTTTGTATATCTTGAAAAACATTTCTTGAAATTAATGATTGTTACCGAGTTTTAAATGCAAAGTCATTTACTCTGAAAATATATTTCTGCAAATATTGCACTTCTATAAAGGTCGTAACCTAGATTCCATCATATAATTTGCACAACGTTAACAAAATTCCAATTACGCAATCGAGTTTCGATATTAATTGTTCAATGCACTGAATTTTTTGTCAGGAGAAATCTCAGATCAGAAAAGAACTTCGATCAATTAAGTGTTGAATTTTCAAGTTTCTTTCTGTGCCAAAAAAAATTTTTTACTTCTTTTGCAAAATTAATAGAATGAAAAATCAATTATGAAATTTTGTTTATTGTCAGTAAAATTACAATTTTAGTTAATTTTCCATTTTTCTCGAGATAAAAAAAAAATAAATCCTCGAGCAATATGTGGAACAGGGGGATTTTTATTTTCTCATTAATTTGCCATTCATTAGCAAAGGAAGTGATTTTAAATTTAAATGCAAAACGACCAGTTTTTGTAACTAGTGAGAAATTTCTCAGTTTTACATTAGATCCGACTGGGATTTTTTCTGGTGATTTGAAATCGAATTTTTTAAGGTGAGTTAGTATATAGAGATGATGGTAAATTTACGTGATAATAAATTTAGTAATAAACAAATTTTATGTTGACATTGATGGCCAATATTAAGTAAAGGAGATATAAAATCATCTCTTGCATAGTAATTTTGTTTCTCGTTTAGAGCCGAAAATCCCCAATTTTATTCAAAACTTCCCTTGACCAGTCTTTTCATTTTGGCAATAAATTTGCAAAAACCGCTTTCACATTTTATAACATGATCATTAAACATTTTAGATTTAATATAAAATAATGTTCCTTACCGAAACAATTTTATCTATTTCAAAGATTTTTTTCCCAATAAATAAAACTGAAATTTATAATTTTTTGTTTTCAATTTTATAGTTCAAATTTGAAAAGAAGTATTAACATAGCAAAAGCATTTTCACCTGCTTATGTTCGTTTTGCTGGACCAAAAAGTAATTCTTTTACTTTTGAAAATAAACAATTTCTACAAGAAAACGAAAATATTTCCGATCATTACTTGACTGGTAAGTACTCAAACTAATTTTCTAATCGAAAATTGAAAAAGAATTAATAAAATTTCGTTAGAAATTGAATAATAAAAATTAAAAATATTTTATTAAATTTTGTTAAATTTTGTTCAAGTCAATATTATCAAATTAATATTTTTCTATAGAAAATATTTTGACTGTGATTAATCAGTGGGCGGAAAAATCGAATTTGAATTTAATTACCTGCATTGGACAACAATCCAATGAAAATAAAAATGCATCACAACTCTGGAATACAATTGCTTACAGTGACCAAAAGGGTTACAATACAAGTTGGCAAATTGGATACGGTAAAAATATAATATAAAATTAATAATAAAATTAAATTATTAAATTATTTATAAAAAAATTTTTTGAATTCCATTTCTTTTTAATTGTTTGTTGTTTGTTATTTTTCCCAAGAAAAGAAAACATAAAAAATATACGATATTCTGTTTAAATTTTCGCAATTTTGATCAACTGGAAATATTTATCTTGGTTGATCGTGTTATGCAAATCTGCTGACAAAGCGAGTTATAAAAATTAACGACCGTAAACTTTAACATCAACAGAATGTCAATCGAGATGCAATTTTCATGGGGAAAAGTTAGGACAAGAGATTAAACGTTTACGAAGAATGCTTAATGCATTTCCAAGATATTCAACGAGTATTATTGTTGGACCGGATGTGACTGAATTTAAAACAAAAAATCAAAGACAATATTTACTCGATTATTTTCATTCGGCCGGTTCTGATCTTTCATCAGTAACTTGGCATCCGTAAGTCAAAATTTAAGGGAAACGTAAATTAATTATTTTGCAATTTTAACTAATTATTACACTTCTCTAATGACATTTTCAATTAAAAGATCAAAATTAATTTAAAAATTAAAATTGATTTAAAAATAATATGAACATTTCAAGAAAAATGGAATCAGACATTTTTTAATTACAGGAATTTTGATGAAGTCTCTCTAAATAATAATGAAGTAATAGTTCGTGAAGAAAATTTGTCAACTGAGAAGAAAAAATTAGAAACAGCCATTGGACAAACAATATTGGAAAAGCCCCTCTGGATTGGTAACATTTTTTTAATTTCCATTGACCGACAGTTATTTAAAAAAAATTATTTATTTATTAAGTTTTGAAAAAATTTTTTTCAACTAATTAATTCATAAGAAAAGAAACAAAAGATTTTTTTGTTTAATCGACTTTAATTAACTTTAAAAAAATTTCCAGCTGAATCAAAAGGAGAGAAATGCAAGACTCAATTTATTGGCGCACTTGTCTGGGCTAGAAGACTTGGAAATGCAGCGAAAGTTGGTGCTCAAGTTTTGATGAGGCAGCCCGACAATTCAAATTTATTCAAAGCCAGTCCGGTAATAAACTAATAATATATTAATCATTGCTCTAAATTGTATTTAACTCAATTTTCAAGTCTCAATTAAATATTTTTTATTATTATTATTTTTATTATTTAGGACTTTTGGGTCTCTTTACTTCACAAGAAATTGGTCGGTCCCGAAGTATTTAATTTAAACGTCCAATCGGGAAATGAGACTCACATTAATTTCTTCTGCCAATGTACGAAACCTTCTTTAAAATACAAAAAAGGATCGCTCACGATTTTTGGAATTAATCTAACGCCTAATAAAATTATGGCAAAATTAAAAGGACTAAAAATCAAGGAAGCTGATGATTACATTCTTCTGCCAGGATTTGACACTTCAAACCGAATGTTTGCTGAGTATGTTCATTAATATTTTTTCCAAATACAATTTAATTTATAATTTATTATTTATATTTTTTATTAATTTTCACCATGCTTTCACTTGAAACAGAACTATTCTCTTGAACAACAAAATTTTAACATTGAAAAATGGAAATGAAATACCAGATATCGAACCAATTGAGAGAAAAGATGAAAAAGGTGTCTCCATTAATCTCCCATCTGGAGGAATTGGTTTCTGGGTGATTCCAAATTTAAAGGTATTTATTTATCAATTTTTCGGTAAATCTGAAACGAGACTAAAAATTCTTTTCTTTTGTATAGCTAAAGGTGTGCGGATTTAATAAGGAGAAAATGGTTAACAAGCAGAAAGTGGAAATATTGACACATCTTCTCCAAACAGAAGAGAAAAAGGATTTGGCAACTGAAGAATTAACTGATTTATCAAAAGAACTGAGAGAATTTTTTCCGGAAGAAAAATTGGATTTACCAATTTCCGAAGATGAGGGGAAAATTAATCCAAAATTTGAAATCATCGAAAAGAAAACGAAACGATCGAGAAGGAATGCTGAAAATATGAATAATCTACTAAATCGGGAAATGTTCCTCCAAGGGGAAAATAATCGACAATATCGAACGATAAGAAAAGCAAAAACGTCTGAGATGAAAGAAGAAGTTGATCCCGAAGGAGCAATTATCATTGGTCCTGATGAGGATATAATTGAAGATGGTTCCGGAGCACATGACATAGTCGAAAAATCTATCCCAGAACCAATACAATTTCCAAAAGTCAAACGAGAATTTAAAAGAGTGGAAAAAATTCCCAAGGAATTGAAATCAACTGAACGAACTCCATTGACAGTTGGAGCAAAACCCGAACTCATCAAAGAATCAAAATCCTCAACGGAAAAGATGATCACAAGTCGCGACACAAAAAAATCTCCCCCCAATTCTCCAAATGCAAAAAATATTCAAAACTCTTCGGAAAATTCCCCACCTTCTTCACGTAAGAGAGTTCGAAATGTTTTCGGAAACAAACTTAATATTCAAAATCAAAATCCAATGTCTGCTTTCAAATTTTCTCCTCCAGTTTTTCTCAATACTGATCAATTAAAACAACGAGTAGCCGAGGCAAGAGTGAAATTACGTTCAGTTTTTCAAGATTTGTCCAATCCTCTCAAATACCTTCGACCATTTCCAGCTAAAAGAGAAATCTTGGGGCAAACACAGATGGAAAAATTTAAAGCATTTCAAAAGAATCAAGAAGCTAGGAATGCACAAATTATTCAAAATTTCAAGCAGAATATCGAAAATTTAAAATTTTTGCAAAATTCAAACAGCGTGAAAAATACAATCAACGAGGGAAAAATCAAGGAATTTGTCATCAAGGGAGAAGAGCAGTTAAATAAATTAAGAAACAATCTTCGTGTCAGATATGACGAAATTATGGAGAATTACAAATCAAAATCAAACGATTTTTTCAAAAAAACAAACGACAACAATAAATTCAATGTCAGAAGTGTGCAAAATTTCATGAAACCCGCGGTTGATAGTCAATTAAAAAACCGAATTTCCAACATATTCAACAATTTACAACAAAAACAGAGTAATTCTCTCATAAAACGGGAAATAATTCTGCCAAAATTGTTGAATTTGATAAAATTCGCAAAAATACAAAAATTAAATGGAGACGAGTCGGAAGAAATTATTTCAAATTTATTGAATCTGATAAAATTGCCAAGAAACCTATACAATTATGAAGAAGAATCTGGAGACGATTTATCAGCAACTGAAGAAGCTGAAGTTCTACGAACTTTGACAAGATTCTTTATAAATCATCTAAACAATTATCCACTATTACTTCTTGGCTCTGATGATCCTTTGGAAATTTATCCATCAGCGAGGGAATCTGTAAATATTCTCGACGAAAAAGCAGACATTGATGACGCACCATGCGATGAACTTTCATCAGAAGAAGAAGAAGAAGACGAAAATTGGAACTACAGGGACAAGTATAGAAGAATTTCCAGATCAGCTGAAGTTGATCAACTTAACGAGATTGATGAAAATCCAATAAATGGAGAAATATTATCTGCTGAAGGTGAAGAAAAATATTCCCGTAAACGAAGAGAAACAGAGAATGAAGAAATTGATAAATCTGAAGAAACTAATCCAAAAATATCAAAGAGTCGAAAGAGGACAAGGGAAAAGAAGAAGAAGAAGAAGTCTAAAGTAAGTGATTATGATGACACTTACACTTCGGATTATTCCGACTATTTGGACGATCCACATCCAAGAAATCCAAATTATTGGCATTATCCACATTCATTTTATACCCATCCCTACGGAAATCATCCTCAAAATCCAGCTGTCGACGAATTTCCAAATAGATACGATTTTCACTACGAAAACCAAAATCCCGTTTCCTATTATCATCCCGTACCATTATTTCGACGTCGACGTGAAATCGATGAAAGTATCATAAAAACAACAACTGATAAAGGTACAATTAACCATCCAAAGAATCAAAATGACGTGAATGAAAAAGAAACCATGAATCATGATTTTCTCATCGAAAAAGTGGAAAATTGTTTGGAATCATCATTGATAAATTGTCCCGAGGATTTAATTTCCCATGATGGTATTGCTATTGAAAATTCCCAAATTAAAAATAGTGGGGGAATTTTTGAAAATACAGTATCAAACGAAAATTTTGCAACAACTGATAATTTTGAATCATTGATGAGTATTGAGAAAATTTACGAAAAATCTGTACCACCGTCAACGAAACATCGAATATATAGTCGTAAAATGATGTCAGAAAATGAAGATATCAATTCTACTTTCTTTCAAGATGTGACCAAAACAATTGAAAATATTTACACCTATTTTTCTAATATGACACACTCGGCGTAATTCCAATAATTATTTACTCAAAAAAACTAAATAATTATTTACTCAAAAAAATTCCATATCCATTGGAATTGCAATAATTTTTTATTAAATCTATTTATTTATTATTGATTAAATAATTGTTATTTAATTCCAATAGCACATATTCACATTTTGGAAATATTTATTAATATTATCCAGTATTATTTATTATTGATTATTATTTATAAACACGTATAATAATAGTTTATATTACACACGTTATCCACTTTTCCATTGTTATTTTATTATTTATTTTATAGCATAATACATATTTTGTTGTTATTAAAGACTGTTGACATTATTATTTGTTATGAAATTGTTGTACCAACTAATAATTTAATTATTTTGCAAGATTAATTAATAATTTAATTATTTATTTATTCATTTATTCATTTCATGAATAATATTTTAATATTCTAATAATTATTATTTTACACGTCTTAATTGTCGTTTTATTATAAACATTATGAATTGATTTTCAGTTAATAGTTTAATTTATTGTTAATTAATTAAACAGAATAATTTACTTCATAATCTAATATAAAGTAATAGCTTTGCTTTCTAATATTAGGACAAATTTTCCTCAATTATTATTACAAACTTAATTAATAAATTATCATAAATTAAATTTATCAATAATTAGTGAAAACTTTAAATAGTGAAACTAAAACGAAATAAATTCGTGATTAAAATGAAAAATTCGATAACAATGCTAATATACAAATCTATAGAATAATATTATTATTAAATAATTATATTTCTCTATAATTTTTTACTTTATGATTGCAAATCACATTTCTAAAATATTAAAAATATTAATTTTCTTTTCGTATAAATTCAAATGCTTCTAAAAATAGTTTTGCATCGTTGCAGAAAAACGGAAATCAATCGAAAAAAAAATTGAAAAGAAAGTTCGAGCAAAAAAACAGCAAATGAAATCAAATAGCCATGAAGAGTGACAAAAAGCAGACATTGAAGAAGGTTCTCCACATATCCAAAATCATCAATATCAGAAGACTCTCGACTATTGCCATGTATTAAAGTGTCAGCAAATGAATAGGGCTCATTCCATTTATTCCTCAGACCCGATTCAGTTAATCTGATTATTAATTTATTAAATGTCTCCTTGTACGGTGAACCCCTTCCTAAATTCATCACTGTTCGAAAACCCCAAAATTTCTCCTTCAATGCAGTCAATGTTGGACGTCCAGTTTTATTTCTCGACAATTCAATTGCCACCACGACATTTGTACCTGGCTTTAAACAGGAAATATTTCTATTCACATCATTTAATATCATTGGTAAACAATCAGTTGTCACTGTTTTTGTTCTTTGTTTCAAATTTAATAGATGACCATCCGCAGCATTGAACGTGACATCAAACATATTCACATGAAGAATTGGAATTAAACCCGAACGATCAAAATCCTCAAATGTGTTAAATTCCATTGTCGATGATATTTGCATATTCATTTCAGTGAAACCGGCAAAGAAAATTGATCCAAGGAAAAATCCTAAAATAATTATCGACATGAATAATAATCTCTTGTGATTTGATGACGGATGATTTTCAACGGAGACACCAGAGAGAATTGAAATAATATTAATACATCCCAATTCATCGTAGCCAAATAAAATTGTCAATAGGGAGAAAGCAATCACAACGAGGGTAAAAAACATAAATGTTTTATAAAGCGACGAATTCTCGACAATTTTCTTCTCGCTCTGTATAATTGGAACAATTGCATAAACATTCTCCCAATTCACCATTCTCGTGAATTCTGTAACAGTTTTTTTTGAATCGCGAGAAAATAATACTGTCGTTAATAAAATGTCAATTTCATTTGTCACACATTTACCAAGCATACTTCCGGCCGTGTTGTTTTTCAAATTAATAACACCAATCGACGCATTAACTGACGAGACAACAATGAATGAAAAATTCAATGCTTTTGCCAAAGCGTCAAGTGCAACAAAATCTGCTCCCGAATAATCAATTAAATCACCAGTGGCATTGAATTTTAATCGACTGTAAGGCGGATTAGAATATGCTCCAGCTATCAATTTGTAACCATTCATATTTTGTAATTTATTTGGAAACCATTGGAAGTTTTCTTTTTGAGGAAATTTCACCCTTCTATAGTCGCCAGTGAATGGATTCAATGAATGCAATGACGCATCAAACACTTCATAATGCTTGAAAAATTGATTATGCCAATTTTCTTCGATTTCCAATTGGAAAATTGTTGTGTCGAGGAAAAATTTTAACCACATAAATTCAAGTAGTTCATGGTAAAAAATTTCCTTTTCGAATATTGCGAATGTTATAATTAAACACTTGGGCCGAATTCTATTCGGTGATAATGCACTCATAAAATTAATTGACTCAACGATTGTATTTGATTTCGACGAATTTATTCTCAATTCACTGTCGATTATTATGAAAAGACTTGTTGCTCTTGGTTCATCGAAAACTGATAACGACACTAAATGTGTATTATTTCCCTCTGAATAGTTTATCACTAAACAGGGAAATTTTGACAAAATATTGTTAACAATTTCATCGTTATTGAAAAATTCAGTTTGATTATTTATTAATAAAACTACTTGATAATTAGTTGAATTATTTTCAATAAATTTCACTAAAGCAGAGAAATATTTTTCAAAATCAGTGTTCTTTGTTGACTCGCATTTTGAATTCACAAGAAAAAAAAGTAGGGGCCAAATTTTTTTTACACTGACTATCATTGTTTTATTTGTTTATTGTTAATTTTTCATTATAGCAAATATTCATTGCATTTATCATTTCCTCGTCAAAACTAAAACTACCTGCGTTCTAATTTTTTCTGTAAAAAAAATAAATCAAATTGATTTTTTCAGCTATAATTTATTTTTATTTATTCACAAATAATATTATTGCATAGAGAATGATTTACAGAAGAAAAGTAATGATCTATTTAACCGTCAATTTACTGTAGATAGATTTCTGTCAGCATTGTCCTCGATTTTATTATTTCAATTGATTTTTCTTATTAGTATCAAATAATTCCTAACGATTACAATTTAATACATTTTTTAAGGAAAAAAGTAAAAATTATTATTATAATAACAATTAAAATAATAATTATAAATAGTAATGAAAATCATAATAATGAATAATAATAAAAATGTAATGAAAATAATAATAAAAATAATAATTATTTTCTACTGAATTAAATTCATTGTTATCGCAATTATTATTAAGGAATAAATTAGTACAAAATTAGTTACTAACATATATAACAAGTGGAAATGATGCAACAATATTAAAGTCAATATTTCTCATTATGAAAGAGGTTAATATCTCATGAGGAGATTTCTCAATAATAATTAAAGTTTACGTTTCCTTATACTTCCTGACTTCCAATGAAAGTTTCAAGCGATAAAAATTATACTGATGTCGGAGAAATTCGAGACAATAGTGCGAATAGACATAAATGGTTTATAAACATTTTAATTGTCATCGAATCTTCTCAGTAAAAATAAATCGAACAATTAAAAAATAAAAACGGAAATTTATAATAATAATTTAAGGGCAGGACAATATTATTTTTTTTTCCTAAAGAAAAATGTTTGTCAAGAAAAATTTGTTTTAACTTTCTAATTGTTCGTCGTTTCCTATTTGTCTATAAACATAATTGTTTCTCTCTATAAACTGAATATAAATTTCGAAACAGCATCCAATAAAAGCAGGATATTTCGCAATGATACAAAGACAAGTGTCAATTAATTTCATTTTAATCAGTCAGTCGAATGCTTCAAGTCCAATAACTTCTGCCAGTGAAATATTATAATCTTGAAGTTTCTATATCGATAAAGTTTAATACAGTTTTTTTATTTCAATTTAATTGAAAAATAAATCAAGTCGGGAGATAAAAATTCTTTTAAGGATATTAATAATATTTCAAAGTTGAAATATGAAAATTAATTAAAAACTTATCGTCAAATAATTATTCCATTTTACTTATAATCAGTTTATAAGGGAATAAAACAATTTTTGAGAATCAAATCCAAAGTGTGTAAATTGCAATTCTTGTAATCAAAGAAGCGACGAAGTGTTCCAAATTTAAAAAAAAATGATAAGAGAATAAATATGAACATGACCAAGTGCAAATTATTTTACGTGCTATCAATTGCATCAATTGCAAGTTTTTTTATGATAAACTTTACGAATGCAATTGTCATTAATCAATCAACGCACAATGAATCAAGGTAAAAATTTAATTAATTTATTACTATTGGTTGCCTATATTTTTCAATAATTATCTAAAAAAATAGTAACAAATTTTCAACAAGTAGTTTCTTTTCTTTAAAAATAAAAATAAATATTAATTTAATATTTATTTTTTAATTAATGAAAGTAAAAATATAATATTTGTTACAGAAATCTTTCAGACTCGGAATTATCAGAAAAAAATTCAATGGTCGGAGAGAGTGGATTGAAAAAAATTACCCAAAAAAAATCAAATGATTATATTTTCCATCCCTTGAAATTTTCACCCAATGAAAAGAAATTTGAGAAAAATCTCTTCAGTGGTAAATCGGTAAAAAATAATAAAAGAATTGAACGTCATCTTCATGGAAATAATGATAAGAAAAGAGGTTGCAAAAAAATTTGCTATCCTCTTTGCTACATTCAAAATATAAATTGTAAAGAAGATATGAATTCACATCAATCGAACCATCCACAAAATCCTTTCTATCAATTTCCAATTTATGGTCATCCGTATTACTTAAACAATATCTTTAATTATCCATATGAATTTCCCGATTCTTCAGAAGAAGAAGAAGAAGAAGATGATGATTTTAGTGATTATCAAGAAAACCTTTGTACGGAAAATGAAAACAGTAAAAGTGCAGAAGATGATGATGATTCGAAAAAAATTTTTCAACCTAGCGAAGGTGAGACTACAGAATCAAAAGGATCCACAGGTAAAGCATCAGGAGGTACAGAGAAATTTCCACCACAAATTGACGAAGCAAAAAAAAGTCATTTATTAAAACTATTTTCCAAATTAACATTCAACGAACAAAATATTTTACAACAAGCAGTGAGCAAAATTCTTCGCGAATATAATTCTACACTGAGAGAAAATTACCAAATAACGAATTTAAAGGAGATTTTCGAAAATTCTCAAATTGAAAGAATGCTAATTAATTCAATTAGAATTGTACTCAAGAGAGACAATGAAGAACATTCAATAAAATGGATCACAGATGAAATTATTCAATCCGCTCTCATGGATTTTGTGATTAAAAATAATTTATCTGAAAATAATTCTCAAAAAACTCTAATTCCAATTGCCGAAGGAAGTTTCAAAATTGGACAATGGATTCATGGGAAAAAGGAGGAAAATGAAGAAACACAGAATCTATTTAATATTGAGACGCAAATTACTCCATCGATTGATAATAAATTAGGAAATGAAGTATCAATGACAGTAAATTCAAGAGCAAATCCATTGAAAACGAAATTTTCCATTGAAATTGAAAATGGGAAAAAATTTCCCAGTGAATCGGAAGTTATAGACAATTTGCCCACCCAGTATTATTCACAAGAGAGCAAAAGTTTGAATTATAGAAAAAATAATCATCAGGATATTGCAAGTAATTCACAATTCACTGAATTCAATCAATATCCGGAATATCGAAATGTTGTTCTAAATTCTGAACGAGAAACGAACGAGAATGATCAATTTTCCCAGGTTTCGAGTGATAAATCAGGTTTGAAATTTGAAAAATATTTTCATGTTTCAAATGGAAATGGTAACAATTCTCAAGTCTCGGGTTCATTAAAACAGGAACAAAATTCAGAGTCCAATAATAATTCGAATATGTTGAAAAATCAAAGTTTTAAAGAAAAAACAAACTATCGTGAATTAATGAGAAATAAAAAACACACCGATTCTGAAACAAATTGCAATGAAACAATTAATACCTCAAAGAGAAATGTTTACAACAAAAATCCTAGAATTATTCAACTATTAATGAACGATCAGAAAAAAATTCCAATCGTTAAAAATTATTCTTTAAGTTCCCATGCGAAAATTGACAAAAACAGTCAATTAGACAGTATAAATTCGAAAATAAATGAAAATGTCAATTATGATAATAATAATAATAATAAGAAATTCGTCAGATGGAATGGTGGAACGGTAAATATTGTAAATGACAATTTTCAAAAAACGACTGGAATTGAAAAAATCGGTCAAATTGACTCTGGTGTAATAAATAAAAATATTGCTGATTTTAATGTGAATGGTGAAAAAATAATTGAAAATAATGATCCAATAAAGGAATTGAAGAACACAACATCTTTGACAATCAAAGGTAATAATACATTAAAAAAAAGTAGTTCGAAATATCGAAATTCGTTCATTCTGGGAAAACTTGTTCCAAAAAATAAAGAAAATTCCGAATACATGTATAAAGGAAATTTACTAAAATTACCTGTGAAGTTGACCAAGTTAAACGATGGTTCCTTTCTAGTGACTCTTTTGAACAAGATCCGCAACTGCTCACATAAAAACCATTCCTCACATCATTCTCGTAATCAATCTGGAATTAATAAAAGAGACAATGGTAAGAAAAAATTATAAATAAAAATTTAACATAAAAATTATAAATAGAAATTAAAAATAAAAATTTAACATAAAAATTATAAATAGAAATTAAAAATAAAAATTTAACATAAAAATTATAAATAGAAA
>JUFY01027829.1:0-11569 GCA_001855655.1 Leptopilina clavipes | reverse complement strand
TTTTTAAAATTATTTTTTTAAAATTATATTTTTAAAATTATTTTTTAAAATTATTTTTTTAAAATTATTTTTTTCTAATTATTTTTTAAAAATTATTTTTATCTTTCAAATTAGAATATTAGGAATATTAAGAATTTTTTCTGTTGTTGATATCTATATACATTGAAATGAGCTCAATTAGGAAAAAATCACGTTAAATCCATTACTTTGAATGGTCGAGTGATCGCATTTCAAGTCTTCTTAACTTAATAATCATAATAATGCGATAACTGGTTTGTCTCTCTTCTTCTTCCTCTTCATGCATACAGCATAAGTTATATGAGCTTATGATAGTTTTCTACAGCAGACCTCCTGCTGGTATAATTTCTGCATGTCTCTTGCACTTTACTTGCTTTAAGGCGAAATCTTGATGACAGTTTAAGAGCTTTACTCACGGGTACAGTTAGCACTGAGCATTTGAGATAAGACCATTATGCTCACTCCCCCCCCTCCATTTTTTTTGTATATATACAGTTTTATACACAGTTGATTTTTCCATTTAAATTTTAAGCCATTTTTGTCCATTTTATTTATTCATGGAGACAAAATTTGTTTGCTTCTATTTTCCATCTATTGAGCACTTTTTTTTTAAATTCACGTTTTTTAAATGTGTTTAAAGCATTTTTTAAAGCTCTTAACATTTAAAGTTTTACTGTTTTTTGATTCTATTTTTTTCCTACTTTTAAATGAAAATTGTTACTGATATAAAAGTTTGACTTAAAAAAATGAATGAGAGGAAAATTTATTATTTGAAAATAAGAAGTAGAAAATATACAAAAGGTATTTTCTACTTGTTTAAAATTATCTAGTTGCGTGAATTTAAAAAAAAAATTATATTTTTCAAGAGAGAAAAATTATTTCTCTTCCGATGTGTAAATAACAAAGTTGTGGACTCTTTTTCTTTTTTTTACCCCTGCTTCTTTTTGTGAAAAAAAAGTGTCATTATTTTCGACGTGGTGTCCTTAAGTTATTATCTGAATAACACTTTTATCAATATAACTGCAACAACTGGAGTTTATGTACGTGCTTTTAGCAGTGAACGTGCATTGCCTCGTTTACAGTGTTCGCAGAACGTGTCTATGGAAATAACTATCCCAGTTGTTGACCATTGTCGGTATGCTTGAGACCACCTTTACTCAGGAAATTTGGTATTATTACACCTTATGGTCTGTGTTTCAGTCTTCGTAAAGCGTGTTGCAAGGTGTCATCCTCAATTTTCAATATTAGCTCGTACTAGTTTCCTTCTATTACCTATAGATTTATGGAAAATATGCGAAGGCACGTAGATATATATGTACTTACACGAAAATTATTACCGTATTTGACAAAAAAAAAAACTTCTTTTCTTTTTTTAAAGTATCTCATATTGCAGAAAAATTATTAATAATTCTCTTTAACTCTTTCCGAATTAATCGCAAATATCATTTGCGTACTTTCCTTCTACTTTATATTTAAATTATTTATTATAACTATATTAACAATTTATAACATATTTGTATTTTCCTCTTTAATTTTACTATTTTGAATTATTCATGTTAATATTTTTTAAATATTTGTACAATTAGTTTCTGTTATTTTTAGTTATTTTTCAGTTATTTTTCTAAAATTATTTGTAAATTATTTGTATTAATATTTTTTAGATATTTTTTAGTATTGTTTTAATTATTTGTTTCAATATTCTTCAATCGTTTTTAGTTTTTCATTAGTTATTTTGCTTTTTAATTATTTGTATGAATATTTTTCAGTCGTTTTTAATTATTCTTTAGTTATTTTATTTTTTTAATTATTTGTATTAATATTTTTCAGTCGTTTTTAGTTATTTTGCTTTTTTAATTATTTGTATGAATATTTTTCAGTCGTTTTTAGTTATTTTATTCTTTAATTATTTGTATTAATACTTTTTAGATATTTTTAGTATTTTTTAAATTATTTGTTATAATATTTTTCAGTCGTTTTTAATTATTCTTTAGTTATTTTATTTTTTTAATTATTTGTATTAATATTTTTCAGTCGTTTTTAGTTATTTTATTTTCTAATTATTTGTATTAATATTTTTCACTTGTTTTCAATTTTTTTTAGTTATTTTTTTTAAATTACTTTTAATTTCCTAATTATCTGTATTAAATTTTTTTTATTATTAGTATTAATGATTTTTTTATATTTAATAAAATGTATTCTGTAAATACCTGCGTGCTTAGTAGAAATGAAGGGATTTATTGATATATATGACGTGACAGATTATAATAATCTACGTTATTATCTCGCTAAATTATCCCCGAATTACTAATGGCTCTATCGAAAGTGGGACTTTGGCGGAAATTACTTCACTATATGTTAGCAGTTAATCATGGAATATAGTTGCTAATCGAGTAACAATACTACTTCATTATCGCACTTCATATCCTGTTCAACTGGCTTTTAGCTTTATTGAAATTTTGTTTTGCACTGACATTGCCAGCATTTCTCTCGTGTTCTTTGATCAATAATTCACAGAAAGAAATTCGCATCGAATAATATCCATATCAGGTAACCAAAAGAAATCAATAGAAATTATGAAATATTTAGTTATTATTATTATTTTCTGAAATGGAGGGGGGAGTGGAATTTTAATTCTTGGAGAAAAAAATGTTTCGTGATGGCAATTTTCTCGGTTGTGTATATAAAACGATAAATTGCAAACTTTGCGAGATGAAAAGGGGAAATTTGTCCCATTTCAAAGTTAAAATTTCTTGTTTCAAGTTGGATCGGGTGAGAGATAAGTCCAGTTAAATCAAGAAGTTGTCAGGTATAGGAGCATCACCCGAAAATGCACATTCGAACTTTCAGCACTTTGGCATGCTTCTCTTATACCTTCTATCTTTCCTTGAAAATCGTTTTCCTTCTCTCTTTTCTTTACCTATCTATCGGACGTCAACTTAGATGCATTGACGGTTTACTCGACTCACCTCAGGCTGCATCAACGTCAGCCATTCCTTCTCTATCTCTTCTCTCTATGTCTAGAATTTGTAGCAAGTTCAATTTCAGGTGCAACTCCAAAGAACTTTTACATTGTTCTCCGATATGGAGAAATATTTCTCCGATATAAAATATAGAGAATATTAAAATAGAATCAAATTATTATAATTACAAATAAATATCCCAATTTTTAATTTTATTCTTCCGAAGTAAATATTCTGGACTTTTTTCCAATGTTTCGAAAAATTAAAAACATTTTGTAATTAATAGCTCACGTTTCTATGAAAAAATTGTTCACGAAATTAATTTGCTTTTTAAAACTAATGTTGCATCTGGAGTAACAAGATCATTATGTAAGAGGAACAGAAAATACCTCCGGGGTATATATTCGGTAGCACAATAAGTAAAATACATTTTTCCGTGTAATAGTAATTTTTTTCCTTTTTTAAATTCAACAGAGTAGACAAATGGAATATTTTATCCCCTCTAGGCTTATTAGAACTTACGTGTTTTATTTCCATTATGTTTGGCACTTGTAAGCGAGACGTTTTAATTAATAAGCGACGTTTTCATAATTTCAAGGAACTTTCGCGGACAGTTGACAATTCGGCGTTTCCTGCGAAACTGAGATTAACGAGTCAATCTTCCCATGTAGATGAAGTAAGATGCAATGTGACCTTGTGAATTTTTTTACTTTCATTTAAAAGAGGCACGCGATTCGACAAAATTGAAACAATTGCCTCCTCAATCATTGGCCGCCTTTCCCTCTTTCACGTCACGTGACGCCCCAACAGTGAGGAAGATTCATTCGGTAAATGGACAAAATGTGTTAAAGATTTCTCTTTTCTCTTTCGAAGGATATAAGTCGAAGAAGGAGCCAGACACACTAAGGTGAGGTTGAAGACCTTGGTTGAGGAAACAGACCTTCATTAATATTTATGCCCTCCTGCTTATTCTATTTGCAATGGTAATACCCGGGAAATGAATGCGAGTGTGTCTGTAATAATACACTCTATATATGCAGATGCAGACTCCTTGGTTTTGTTTTATCACTTGGTTCATTTGCCCTGATGAATATTTCGTTAGTCCGTGGCTCTCTGTTTCATTCGAGTCTGTCATATAAATATATATATATAAATGAAAACGTTTACACTTTCATCCACATTTCTATTTTCTTATTAAACAAAATCAAAAATAATTCCATTCAAAATTCTCCAAAATTTGTAAATTTTGGAGAATTTTGAATGGAATTTATTTCCGAAGGAAAAAAATATCTATAGGCAAAAAAAATTATTCACAGTTTGTACCAAGTTGAAGTCCACAACGTTTATCATCAACGATTCAGAAAGAAATTAATATTTTTTCAAGCCAAAAACAATATTTATTGTCTACAAATTTTTCTTTTCGTAGTTGTTGATTAAAAAAATGGCAAAAATTTGTTTTAGACAAAAATTATCTAACGGAAAAATATTTTTCTTATAAATCGTTGATCATAAACGTTGTGGACTTCAACATGGTACAGTTTGTCACCTATTTTGATAATTTTGTTACCTTTTTTCCTTTTTTACCTTTTTTCATGATTCGATTAATTTTTGGATGTAATATATTTTTAAAATTATTGAATTTACAACTAGTTAAAATTTGGAAGCATTTTAATTTTAGTGAAACTAATTTTAGTCGATCTGAATTAATCGAAGCTTGAGATCAAAATTTTCATCTATTTGAAGAGTACCTAATCGATTCAATTTTCCAAATTTTGAACTAGTTTCAATTGTTGAGAACAAATTTCCATTATGCAGATACAAATTAGTTACTTTGCATAGGTTAATTTTTTTAATCTCTACCATTTTTTTTGTGTGACCTTTTTCACCTATTTTTGGAAAATAATTCACCTTTTTATTTATTTTCAAGTCAATTGATACTTGACGAAATATGATAAAAGTAATTAACTAAAAGCGATGATTTCATTTTTTGTTATTATTTTCCGATTTTTATAAACGTTTATTAAAATTAACTCTCTCGTGAAATTGATATTTATTGGAATTTTTATGAGCGTATAACAATTTATCAAGGGTAATTTAGTTTGGAGAAAATTGTTACCCTGTCAATTTTTATATTGATCGGCTTAAAGTACAGTTTGGAATATAATAGAACAAGATAATTCGTTGCATTGTTATAATGGTAACAGTGGACATTGATCTGGATTATTAATCTTGATAATTCACCCTAAATCGATTCATTGTTTTTGAACATTATATATACTGGCCAATGCTTATAGTGAGAAGCATGAATGAGAATAATATTTGCATCCAATTAACTCTACCGGTAGCATTTGGCGAGTAATATTTGTTGAATGAGTATATATATATAATTATATATATATATATATATTGTAGCGTGTACCGTGCAAATATTGTCAATGTCATATATTGAAAAATTATTGCCTATTTTAAAATTTAAGTGCAATCGAATTAACTTTATGTAAATTATGTTAATCACAAATGCGGGGAAATTTAATAAACGAAATGTTGTACAATATATTCATCAAAATTACCATCACCAAAATATTGAATATGATGTAAATTATTTTTCTCCTCGTGAGAATTGTTATATGAAAAAAATTTTTTTGATGGAAATTTTTCTCTACTCTCTCGTATTTCTGTGCGGAAAAAATAGATATAACGGATTAGACAAGCAAGTCATGTTCTGAATTCAGTTGAAGTTTTTTTTTCTGGTTTTTTTTTCTCCAAGAGGAAAAAGCAAGATATCTCTGAATGACGCGGGATATGTGTGTATAGTAAGCATGGTATAGTGAACATTTTGCATTGTACTAGTACCGACTTAGTTTTCCACCGAAACGTAGATTCCATTTCGTAGCGACGCGAAAATTGGAAAACGTGCTCACGATTCCATTGGGACGAACGAGAAATGGGAATGAAATGAAACGGAGCAAGCGCAGGTGAGGATTTTCTGAATTTCAAGTCTACTTTTTTAATATAAGGGGGCTCGATAATCCCTTTTAAATATATATGTTAATTTAATTGTCCCCACTTTTCTTTTTCTATGAAAGACAATCATCTTCTTCTGCCTCCTCTTTTTTTTTTCTTTATCTTACTCTCTAAATTTAAATTAATGAAAATTTTTCACTAATTTACTGACTGACTTTTTGCTTCTTTGAATTGGTTAAAATTCACTAATAATTTAAATAGAAAATTTATTTCTAATTATACTTACTTTTAGTAATTGATTAAAGGAGGAAAAAGCAGATTTCAATATTTTTTTCCATTTTAGTAAAATTTAACTAATTCAAAAACAAAAAGTCAGTCGACAAATTTTAAATTTGTTGAAAATTTTATTAATTCAGATGTAGAGATTATTTTTCATTAGATTTGGCACAGCACAGCTTTTGCCATTTGTTCTTTATTTTTTGTTCCGTCGTATTTAGAGAAAGTGGCGCAAAATTATTTTCGGGGAAAGTGGATTTCTGATATTCTCCTCTATTGAAAATGAAATCTGTCCCCAGGTTTGAAATGATCATTTGTCATCATCAGTTATCGTCTTCAAAAGTACTCATTGGTTTTAGAATTTTAAGATAAATGTTCAAACTATTATATTGAAATCGTAATCCTTCAAAAGTGAATGAGACCATCAGGAATTATAAAAAGTGAAAGTATAATAACTTTTGTTTAAAATTCGGATATTCTTTTCTCCAATTTCTCAATTGATGAATTATTTTTTTTGTCAATGGGAAATTTATTTACGCTCGTCGGTATTATTAATGTCATATATTCTGATTATGAGAGGAATATCTTTCTCCTCTCGCTTGGTACAATAATTTACATTAATCTATATCCCATTATTATTGAATACATTCACTTCTTGAAATTGCGGGTGTACTCAAATGATATAAAATTTAAATGAGCTGAACGGATGTTGAAGAAGGGAGGATACATTTTTTCCTGTTAGCTTTCTGTAAAAAGGAGGAGAGAATCCATTTGGTGAATGACCCCCAGCGTAAAAGACTGATATTAGAGACGGTTTAACGACCTGAATAGGATCGATATGTGATAACATTAATCGAGAAAATGGCTCCAAACGATCCTGGCTCTCTTTTATTTCTGTTCTTTTTTTTTCTGGTGCTCAGCTTTTTTTTGACATTAATAATTCGTGATGAAGAATCAAGACGACTCTCTCTCTCTCTCTGGATTTCTTCAGAGCAGGTATTTTTTTCCGCCGCCTTGGACTCCCTTTGGAATGAGTATGCAAGGAGTCGTCTGAAAAATCAAGAAGAATAGTGGGAAGGAATATGATCGAGAGCTTTGAGATGAAAGAGAAAAAGGAGGAGACGCGAGTCTGCAATCAAAGTCCAATGAAATTTATATCCGGGTGGCGTATTTGAACAGAGCAGGCAACTTAACTTGGAATTTATGATAATTTCATCCGCATCACTATCAACCTGCCCGACCCCCTTAACCCCTCTCTCGACCCAAAGAGCTTTCGAAATTAAGTTTCAACCGCATCTTACCTGTCAGTCCTCCAAGCTCTAAACTCACTTGATCTTGTCTAAATCGATTTAGACGTTTGGCAAACCGCGAATCCTTCCCCCCAAACCGGGAAACTGTTTCTGCTTGAATACAAAGTTAAAAAAAAATTCTTTCATGTATTTTTTCATATTTGTCACAATTTATAATTATTCTACATATATATTTTAATTTTCAAACTCCAAAGAGAGCGAGCCAGATTGCATCAAATCTGCTTTGAATATTGCTCATTCAGTGGTGATTAATTTATTCCAATAACTTTGCATTTGCTTCCTTTTTTTTCCGAGATGAAGGAAAGTCAATCTCTTCAATAAATGTACGATTGAATGACCTATGAAATTTTTCGCCATTTGACGAACGTTATATATAATTAAAGGGAAAAAATTTCTGTGTCGAGATAAAGAATCTTTACCTAAGTGTGTTAACGAGTATATTTCAGAATTCGGCATTCTTCAAAAGGAATTGAAAAAGAAAAATATTCAAAATATAAAAAACGTTGAGATAAATAAAACGAAACAATTTCTATTTTTATGGATAGAATAAAAAAATCCTTTTTTCCATTTTATAATGGATAAAATAAAAGATAGGAAAATTTTTTCTATTCTAATAGATAAAATAAAATAAAGGCTTTTCTTTTTTCGATTTTAATAGATAAAATATAGAATAGAAAATCCTTTGCTGTTGAATCTGATTTTTTTTAACACACGAGAGTTAAAAATAATATAAAAAATGCATCTAGTTTTTTCTAAATTTTCCTCAAATTACAATTTCATGTTAGAAAACTTTGCCTGGTAAATTATATTTTTGACTGTTAATTAAAATTTTGTTCTCCATATAATATTGACTCTATTTCGTTTTACTTTCCCTAATGATTTATTTATTGTTCGTCAATTATTTTTCATATTATTTATTGACGTGAAAATAAGGATAACACCTCTCAAAGAAACTTTCTTTTGTTCCCAATGCATAAACAGTAATAATTCATGTCACGTTCTAAATCAGAAAAATTTTCCTTCTTGAAAAAGAAAATAAAAGAATATCTAAAAAAAAATCACTATTTGTGTTTATCGTTTAGAAAAAAAACCCCCCCAGTGTAAATTGTTTCATTTACTCGACAAATTTTTGTAAGCTCGGCAGATTTTTAGAGAAAGCATGAAAACAATAAGTTTTATTTTATTTTTTTCTCGGGGTCTTAGTATAAAAGGGTGACTTATCGTTATGGGCGGAAACTGGGATAGAGTCTCTCTCTGAAAAGAAAGAGTAAGTTTAGTAGTTTGCTTGCGGCGGAGAATTCCCTGGTTACAGTATCGGTTATTTGAGTTTGGCTGCGATTTCTTTATAACCCACTTTCATTTCTCGGAACCACATTTTCGGCTATAAATTTCTCCTTGCTACTCATTTGCTGACACGTGATCACTTTAGTTTAAGAGATATGGGGAAATCTCACGAGCTGGGCACTTTTTGTTTTAAAAAATTTTTTTTTTCAATTTAGTGGCACATTTTTTTCTACCATAAATTATTATTTTTTGATCAAATAGAAGTACATTTTAACCCGCGTAATTCATATTTTTTAATTGCTACTTGATTTAAACCATATTTTTCATATTTGTGGTTATGTGTGCAGGTAAAACGTACTTTTAATAGAAAATGGTTTCAGATAAAGTTTCTAACTCTACTTCCCTTGTTTTTAAGCGTAAAAACATGATCACAATCAAAATAAAATTTTATTGTAAAGAAGTAAATGGGTCTTATTTTAAGATATAACATTTTTAATACAGTTCCTGATGAATTTCAGAATATATTCTGATGAATCAAAGTTGATTATTAGCGCTCTTGATTTGCTGAATTGATGCCAATTTTTTCATAAAGTCAACTGCTCTTTGCTGAATTTAAGATTTTTATAAATTAAAGCTCAAGAAGATCTGAATTTCATGTAAATTAATTTCATTAAATTAAATTCTGTAAATTATGACTTATGGACATCTTATTTTTACACATTTTTACACATCTTATTTTACAGCCTAGCGTGCTCTTGCTTCGTCTCGTTCTTCGAACATTGAGCTTGTCAGTAAATAAAACTCGGAGATCCACCCTAGGTGAATAATATACTATTTTACTTTTTTCTCAAATGAAAATTTTGAGACAGTCATTTGTTAGTGTGAAAAACGATAATTTCATTGCATTTCTAAAACATAATTGAAGGATTATCGATAATATAAAATTTTTTCAAATAGGGGTAGATATCACCCCTTCAGTGGCTTTGTACGTAATTCATTTTTAAATAATACTTTCTTAAGACTGAACATATATAAGGATGAAAAGAACAAATTTTAGTTTTTTCATATTTTATGGCAGTTTTACCTATCTCTTTCATTCTCAAGAATTTAAAATACTTTACAACCCTTTAAAAAACATCCCCTTATATTTGTCTGAACTTACATTCACCAAAAATCCACCCGAGATCGTTAAAATATTTATTTTTTTTTCAATTGCCCTTTAAACAGACTAATTAACAAAATTTCTTGTAAAAAATCATTAAATTTCAACCCTTAATATTATTTTTAGGGGTTAGCATTTTTCACACACATTTATTTATACTAAAGCAAGAGATTACGCAAGGGTATGTACATTTTTTTACTTATGATTTGTTGTGCTCTTCGAAAAACATTTTTCGGCAACGAGTTACGCACTCGTTGCGCGTTTTCTCAGAACGATTTCAAAGAAATGTTAAGTGGCACAATGTTCTACCACCCAGAATTCTTTTTCTGGACAGCTGAAAATGTAAATTTTATATGGGCGAATGCTAAATAATGATCGCTCAACAAGTATTGAAAGAAATATGATGATTTTCAAAAGTCAGCGAAAATGCAGTTACAGTTTTGAACAGCTCATTATCTCGAATATTTCGACTGGCACACTTGTCTAATACATCTTTTTCTATCCTTCAGAACCCATAAATAAATGTCAAAAAACACCAAACATTAAAAAAGATTGCTAAAAAAGTTATCGCTAAATGAAAATTAGATTTTATGCGAGTTACATCAGGAATTTCACTATTTCTTCGATTTTAGAGCAGAAATCAGTTTTTTAAATCTCTAATTTTGCCTAACAAGACTTCATTTTATATTTCACACTCGTAAAATAGTATTAAAAAATGTATAGAAATGTGAATTGATAATATGGAGGCTTTCTGTAGCACCGATATTCCAGTACGCAATTTGTCCCCAGCTCGTGAGATTTCCCCATATACACAAAAAAAATATAAATTTTTCAAAAATTAATCACGTGTAAATACACGTCTAAATCTTGTTTCAAATTCGTATGTATTATAACACGTATAAATACACGTGTTTTTTTTCAGTAGGGTTTCCAAATTTGCATGGATAAGTTAAAATTAATTTCATGTGCAGTAGTTTTTTAAGGCAGCTAGGGCTGCTTTACAATAAAGATTCTTTAAAATTAACAATATTATATATAGAGTAGAGTGGGGCGAAACCACTATTTTTTTACTTTAATAACTATAACTCCGAATCTAAAGCCAATGAGGAGGCAAACTACCCAGTCCGTTCTAAGGATGTCTCAAAGATATCTTATGTCCTTAAGACGTCTTTTGAACATAAGATGTCTTTAGGACGTTCTTTGAACGGACATGGACGTCCTAAGAATGTCCTGAAGACATCCTATGTCCCTGTGCCCATTAAGTAAGAAGCGTTTGAAAGATTGATATTTTAGCTACATTTTACTCAAGATATTCAACTTACTATCTCTTCTAGATTCCGAGCTACAACCTTCCTACGCGACCCTTCGATTGGTTGCGACCAATTGCAACTTTTCGAATAAAAAACCCAAAAAACGAGGATTTTTTAATCTTTCTGAATAGGCTAAATACTCTCGCTAAATACTTTATTTAAAAAAAAATAAATCTTTTTGATAATATTATGGACCATTAATAAATAAAATAAAAAATATTAGAAAATAAAAAATGGCAGGGATTTAAAAAAATTTTTCAAATAATCGGATCATTTTTATACCTT
>JUFY01027824.1:0-16591 GCA_001855655.1 Leptopilina clavipes | reverse complement strand
TAAAACATTTATTTGATTTAAGTAATTCATATTTGATACAAATGACTATTTATTTGGCACTATAAAATAAAATATTTAGCTCAAGTAAATATTTATTTGGTTCGAATACAGATTTAATGGATAATAGACAATTAAATCATTTAATTGGATCAAATAATTTTTATTTGATCCAAATAATTCTTTTTTTCAGTGTAGGATGAATGCATCCTTCTTCTTGAAATGTCGCCGCATCTCTTATATTCTTTCCCTATTCGTTTTCTTTCGCTTGAATATAATATTTTTATATATGCACAAACTCTCATTTGATCCTCACAACATCGCTTGAAATTAAACCAACATATCATATTAAATACACTAACCACCTGTTGAAAATATATAATTTTTGAAACTAAAAACCTCCTAATATACATAAACCATGAAGAAACGAAATTCTAAATTTATAATCTTGCTTTCTATTTGAGTGAGAATATATATAATACATATCATACGTACTTTATTCTTATTCACGGAGAGACATTTGTTTCAAAATTTATAATTTTATTCCTAAAGACCAAAACAATAAATATTGATACAAAAAGTCTCTTTGTGCAATATTATATAATGTTCTTAGAATAAAACAATTGTTTTTTTTCATTTTCAAATGTCACTGTTAAGAACGAAATTAATGGTTATATTATTTTGTTCTTAAATCAAAGTCCATTATATTATAATGTTATTCGCTTTACAAAAGAACTGTTTCTAAGTGAAAAAACTTGGAGCTAAATAATTTTGTTTATCTTTTGTAAGGATCCGTTCAATTTGTGAGCCGGAAAAAATACATTTAATTATACATTTATAATGTAATTCAAATAGATTTCTGATTTTACTTTCTCTGTATCAAAGATAAAACTATACTTTTTATATAAAGGCAAAAAACTACGGCACATAAATTTTTTAACTGCCATACACTTGTGACGTAAATGGACTAATGAATGTCAAACAAAGAACGAATCCGAGAAAAGTATCAATGATTTTAAATTAGATAAGAAATTAATTCAACTTAAAAATTACATTAGCTTTTTTCTCACGTAAAAACATCTTTCGTCTGTTAGCATTAAACCGTGATTTTATGGGCTTCTTACTTACCGATAACTAACAGCAGCCAAACCATTGCAAACACGTGACTCGAAGGGTTACATTATTTATTAGTAATTGAGCCTGCTTCGAACATGTACTCACCTGAAACAAAATAAAAAAGTATCTCGTTTATATTCTTGGATAAGTCAGTAAAATTATAAAATTCTATAAAAATACCTACTTCATTTTTATAATAAATAATACCACTTTTATAACAAAAGTGTGAGAAATTCGAGGAAATCTATGAAAAATTGGCCAATTATTATTTAAGAAAATGAAAATAGTTATTTAAATTTACTCGGCATCCAAGTGTAAATGCAAAGTAATAATTGCGAATTCATGGCACTTGATCGAGATAAATGTCAGAAAAGAGGATTTATTTCTTCTTAGAATCAATTCTTAGAGCGTCGGTCACTTCGACACGTGGTAGTTGATCGCCGCGCCGTGCTATACGCCTATCTGGTAAAAATAAATTTCGTACAACGTCGCAAGCAATGTGATATTCAATCCTCGTCGTCTTTAAGAAAACCGCCGTGAATACGTAAAAAGATTAAGTGCATGCGTGGCTAAAGTGTCCAAATTATGAACGACTTTTTCAAAAAATATATATAAAATCAGTGCAATTTCGTTGGAATAATTATAGTGATGAAAACAAAGTTACTGAAAATGAGTTAAATTTTACTCAAATTTTCATGTCTATAATATTGAAATAAAAATGCATTGTGTACATCATACAAGCCGATTAATCCGTCGGAGCGTGTACTATAGTAACTCAACACCCGAAAGTGGTGAGGGTGTAAAGGGGAAGGTGGTGGTGAGTGGAACATGAAATCAGGGTTGCTGGCTGATCTCGTATCATATTTCGTTTTATTCAAAGGCCAACAATGCCATTAAAAGATTTCTTCTACTATAATCCTTTCTCCGCTGTTGGCAAAGAGACATTTCTTGTTGGAGAATAGAGTAGAAAACGCACAAAAGAGACTGGAAATATATGTAAGAGAGGGACAAGAAATGCGAAGCGCAGTGTTCCTATATCTACAAGCTTTGTTCTTACCGATCAACTTATATTCATTCAAAATTTTTACTTCTTTTTCACCGACAGCACTTTGAAAAATAAAAAATTTTTTTTATAATGATAACAACAACAATAATAATGTAAATTAAATCTCCCTGCAGAGACATTCTTTTTTTAAATTGTTGTTATATTCATTCCCGAAAACTATAGACCATCATCATTGTTGCACGTGGTTTATTATGTTCTGTGGTAATAAATTTCGAATAAGGAAGAAACCAACATCATTTGTTAAGTACGTCGAATGAAGAAGAAAATGAAAGAACATCAGGGAGATATGAAACAGTCATCAGTAAATTTAGACCAACCCCTGTTCATCCGCTCGTTTGGAAACAATCACATTATGTACCATACATCGAATCTCACCCCAAATCCTGCTGCAACCCTCGACACCATCAGCGTCAACTTTATGTCTCCCTCTCTTTCTAGTAATGTAATGTAATGATTACTTATTTGCTTAAGTTCAACTTGGCACGAAAGATGAAAATCAACTTCTTTCGTCTAATGGCTTTTATTTTTTCTTTATACTGTAAAGAAGAAATATTTTGTATACCTAGATTGAGTAAAACTCAAAGGTAGCAGACACTTGTGATGTAACTTCCACTCAGCTGCGGGCAAGTCAAGGGTCATTGGGTTTCGTATTATAAATGCATTAAATACACTAGAAAACGAATTGCTGCATATGAGGATGTTGGGGATGAAATAGAAGAACGAATTTTGCGTAGGGTGGCAGGTGGCGCCAATTTTACGGACCGACGGCCATGACGGATGTATAACGAGTGGCAACGTTCTTGCGACTGTTTCTAGCTCGTCACACGTGGTCGCTTCACTGGTTTCGATGTCATGGCTTGTTTTATGGGAAACAGGGACCCCTGGATCAAGAGCCCATAACTCTAACCTCAATCGTCAAAAGTAACAAAGATTTTCAGTGTTGCAAACATTTTTACCATTTCCATTGCAAGAACTAGTCTAGTTGCGCCAAACGCTTTTTCAGGGATTAAAATTCCCAATGAATCACTTGATCTTCCTGAAACTACTGTTAAGTGTGTTACATTGTACATGCATGACGAAGCTCGAGTTTGTCAGTTCAGTAGGATTCCTAATAAATGTTTCTTTTCCTGTCGAGGATAATCAAGCCTTCATCTCTTCTTTCCTTCTCTGGCTAGGCGCTTAGGTATATGTTTTAATTCAGTTTCAGGCCACCCTGTCTTGTCGATGTTGGGCATAAATCTTGACTGACGCTTTTGATTGACGTCTATTTAATAGAAACACAACCATATGGTTTATACATGCATAAAAAAGGATAGAAAACGGGATAACATTAACTCATCCGGGAGTTGAGGAGGCTGGTCTCGCCTCAATGGGGGGCCATTGTACCCCAGTCCTCCTTTCATTCTTTTGGCTGCCTGCTCCCTCGTAAAGTTGACACTAGCTGCGGGACATCTTCGCTTTCTGGTGCTTAAATGAACGTCGCTATGTTATCTTATTATTTATCCCAGATAACAACCACGTCTAATAGTTTTGTTGCTATAGGACTTTGAACCTCTGTTGATGAACAGAGGTTAATAATCACTTTCTAGTTTCTACCGTAGGTCGTAGAAGGTGTTGATATTCTTGGTACAAACTTTTCAAAACAAATTTCATAAAAATGTAATTCTGATTAAGTTTTGCTGGAGCCCACAAAGTAGAGTACTAAATGCTGCAGTGATTTTCAAATAAATACACACAAACGATTGCAATGGAATGTTAAACTGACAATTTTTCGGCATCATGTCCTGAATATAAGGAGAGTTTATGGTAACATTAGCAAGTTTAACGACCTAATCAAGAAGGAAACAGCAATGAAATTGGCGTGCTCGTTCTGACACCAAGAAGAAACCATGCCTGCGGAGCATAAACATAAAATAAATAATCATCATTCAATATCGCCAGCACTCATATTTATTATATGCAATTGGGAAAACCAAACAGGAAATTTGCTATACTTTTTCACAAATATGGGTTTGCATTCCATGTCAATTCTCAATGATGAATTTGTGAAAGTATAAGCATTTTTAAACAAAGTGTTGGAAAAGAAATGTTTCGAGTCAACTGTTCCAAGTCAAGAATGATAAGTGAGAAACCCAAGTGAGGACGAGAGAATAAGAATGAAAAGAAAAAGAATCAAGTATACTCTTTTGTCGGCAAGATCAAGGTGGCGTCACGCCCCTTGACCGCCTCCTCTAATCATCGGCTCATTACTCATTAGTGCTAATGAGCAGCGCGCGCCATCGATGCTATAACTTTGAGAATCGCGCACACTAGAACTACACACACATACCTATAACAATTGCTCGTATGCGAGATGCTTGATCCAGGAGACGATGAATGTGCTGCTTATGACAAGAAACCGATTTTGTGAGAACATTATACATACGCAAAAACAAAAATCATTTATTCATGCAATTGCCAACCGATAATATAGATTGTACAAAATATGATGATCGATTACTTTTATAAGTTTTCAGGGCTTTACTCATCTTTATAACAAAATTATTTTGTTATTGCAAATTGTTTTCTTTGAAAAACACCGACGCGTTTGAATACCTTTATGCTATCCATATACCTTTTCCGAGAGGGTAACTCGATCCTGTTATTCGCGCGACGTGTTCTTCTCGCAAGATCCAAAAGGACATGAACAAACTTTCTTTCTATTCTCTTTTTTAGTCTGTTTTCCACCGAGGCTAATGTGCGTGAAGGAGATAGGCAGAGAGATAAAATAAAACATTTGGTTAGCGAGCCAAGCAGGTAACAAGGAGAGAATGTCTCCAGTCCAGTTGGCGATTATATTCATATGATTTTAATTGTATATTCCTCTTCTAATAAGTATAGCTTTTTAATTTAAAAGAAAACAGTTCAATACACAATAAGGGTAGCAACAAAGTGAATAACAATTATTGATTGATAACATATTGCTCACATTAATTATAGAAGATTTGAAATAATTTCCAATGTAGCAACCAATCCTGTTTCCGTGGGGTTTGGGAGTCCCGTGGACCGGTACAGGTGATACGGTGGCCGGCGCCTCGAAATACATTCATCTTCGTACAGTCCATAGGTTCCATCCGTCCGTCGCGTCTGACCATTTTCGCCGAACCGAATAGAAGGAGAGCCCACGATTCAGCATACGGGACAGCAACGCGGTTATTTATTAGAGGGACTCGTTAGGGTTTAAACTAAAGATCCAACATCCCTCGGGCGAGTTTAACCCGTCAAATCGTTGTCGCATACCCGCGTTTTATAGCGTACTGTTTTAATCCCCCATTCGTAAGAGATCCATCTCCAACTAGCAATATTGTTCTTCTTACAAACTGAAACTTTAATATGATGCCAAACTCTTTCCATATACTTTTATGAAAACTTGTTCAAGTTTTACCTCTTTTGAAAAATCCATCAGTTGTTCAATGTTGTATTCAGCATAATGAGAATTAAAGTCTCATCGTATGAAGCGAAAGAGGAGCGTGGGAATTATACGGGTCTGTGAGGTAATAAGGCCAAGTCCTTGAAATTCGATTCCACACAGCAGATTCTTTGCAAGTTCCGAAATAGATTGTAAAACGTCACGTGCGGAGGAAACAAAATACAATATGAGCAATAACACAATGAAAAGGACATCAAGTGTGTTTTTAACTCGAGACCCTTGCGAGCTCTTATAACGCTTTTATACGCGTAATATACAGCTCTCTGTATATCATCGAAGGAATCGGACGTTTATGGGACTAACCGAGGGCATCTTTTGTAAAACAACAACATGGTTACAATGTCAGGTGCGTTGTCCTCAAAGATGTCGCATATAACGAAAAATTGTCGTCATTTTCCGTTTTAAGAAATGTGTAAAGAGAAGAGACGAACCTTCTCTAAATTGTTTGGCATCTTTACGGCTACTATAAAACAAGAAATTGTGTGATTTTGGACAATATTTAATTCGCATTTGTTTGACGTAGAACGTATATCATGTTTACGGCACTCCTATACTAGATTGCTGTGTCCGTCTTTCCCACGTGCCGATTCATCTCATGAAATATGTCGTTTCGTCCAATGCGAGTACGACTCTAGGTCGCTCTTGGAATTCACAATGGTCCAAAAAGTCATGAGATGACTTTCCATTTCCGATCCATTGCCTAATTCTGACCACGCAATATCCATAAGATCCATATTAAAGCAGTTCCCACATAAAACATCTCTTGCGGGAGACACATTAGAATTTATAGTCCTTTCATCATTATTTAATGCTGATGAAACCCGTACGTACGGGTGGAGTTATAAATATCTTGATATCATTTTTTAAATAAAAAGTCTTGGTTTTGCTTATAGTGTTTGCCGACAATTTACTTACATATTTGTAACAACTTTTTCTTTTTCTCAACAACGACATCAATTTAAAATTTTAAACTGGTAATTAGGTTTTAAATCAATAAGAGTAGGGACGAATTGATCAGAGCAACTGAACACGTGATTGGAGCCTCGCTTGGGTGCGACCTCATGAGGCGCCACTGATAGTCTTTTGGTTGCTGCTGCATCCTTTCAAGCAGCATTGAGCAGCATCCTCTTCATACTTCTCAACTCAACGAACTCTCTTTCACCTTCCATCTTAACTTGCACTCTTCCCTTATGTTGGAGCGGTATTATGGTTGCGGCGTCTGTGGCCGCGGGGGGCGCCGGCGCCGGCGCGTAAAATCTTTGCGTTATGGGTCCCGCAGTCTCCTCTCTGAACCACCTCCCTTGCCCTTTCATCCATCCTCCTAGGTGTGCCCTCCTCAAAAATTCTCATGGCTTTTGTTTCAAGGCATCACTGTGCATGATAAATGGTACCCCTTCGGGAAGTGCCAACTAAATCAGTAACTCACACGCGCAAGTTTTTACTCGGTGACACGATATGTTTTTATGGTACCAAGCAACAACTCACAGTAAGTCAACATCCGCATGATTCACTTTCAATATGATATGTGCAAATGAACAATGTGCTCTTGAATGCAGAATGGGCTTCAGTTTCTTTCTCATTGAGCGTATAAATTCCTTTTCCTAAAGATAAAGTCCTATTTTTTGAGAGACGTTATATGATGAAATAAAATAAAATTTGCAATAAAAATTATGTAGTCGCGTCGAGAGCCTCGCACCAGGAAGGCATTCTGAAAATAACACTCTGCCTTGAAGCGTGTTTCACAGCGACTCATTACGAGTCATCATTTTAAAATAATCTGCGCATACATAAAATGGTAAAAATTCTCCCGAATAAAATGTTTCTACCGTGGGAACTAATCTTTCGAGGATATATTAGCAATCTTTAGCGAGAAGTGAACTGGTAATGATTCACGTTATCTTCTGTGCTGATCTCGATACAAGAAATCCCGGTCCAGAATATTGTGTCTGAATGCGAATATATATGACGAATCTCAAGGATTAGAAACGAGCCAACTCCTTGAGGTACAAGTGATGTACCAGACCTCATACATCATAAATGACGACACTTGATCATACTACCTGTATCATGCAAATTAAGAAAGAATCATAATTATAATATACCTTTCAAGTTTCTCGCAAGACACCGCGGCCACATATCCTATAACTTGAGAAATCCAGTCGAAAAGTAATAGTATAACTAATAATGTTTAATTAATATGTTACTAATTAATTAATAACAGGGATGCTATTAATTACTTGCAAATAATAAATCTCTGTAGAAATGATGAAAAATACTTTCACTTGCATATGTGTTCCTCTACTATTTTTCCAAGTCTTTTCGAAATCTAAAAACTAGGGACAACTTTTCCCTCGTATGCCAGAAGATGTGCTTGTATCTGTTATAAGCACTTATCAGGCAACTATGTATAATGGAGAGGGTGGAAAAGAGGGGAGAGATCAGCCTGCGGCTGGAGGCGCGACGAGCACTGAGTTATGGTGCAGCTTAATTATACAAAACATTCAATTATGCCTCTCTACAAACACGACCAGTACGCGCGACCTATGCTTGTGTGAGCTTAAACCTGTGTATAGTATGCGCACATATGCATTAGGAAACAGAATCAAACAGATTAGAATTTTAAAAATGTCAAAAAGTCGTGGCATTTTGTTTTCTAATAATGTAGAATCACCGAAACTAATGTGGGCGTTTGGAAGATTATATATAGGTATACGTATTTCTCGTTTCGATTCATCACATGATATCATCAATGAAGCCAGTAAAGATATTGAAAAAAGGCGGCAGTTGGACTTGTTAATGTGAAACAGATATGTACAGGGAAGTGGACAGCGTTGGGTCCATAGTCGAAACAAGAAGAATTTAAAAGCTGAAACCGGTAAGGTGAGCTATAGTTTTACATCGCGTGCGTCAGTGCAGAGTGTGTAAAACGGAGTCGAAAAGTGCATCTCCTCCCACTAAGAGTCTAACAACCGGATAATCGTTTGCGAGTGATTATGGCGGAGGCTACAATTTTGTCTGTAAAATACAATACGGCGAAATTTTCTGTTAAGAGAGTTCAGTTTTACTCGGAGACGACTTTTATTTGCATTGTATGTAGAAATGACAAAAGTGAAACAGGGCTTTTCGCATAAAGTTTGCCGAAGACTTACGCAAAATGAAAGAAATATGTGAGTAATAAGATATGGTTAGGTCAACATTGTTTAAAGTATGTATTCATTACTGATGTTCCAAGTGGGCATTTAAATAGCCATATTTCAGAAAGTAGCCGTGAGGCCAACAATCTGTCAAAAGATCATACCCTTGTCAAAATAATCGCTAAATTATGGGATATACGCAGTCTGCTTTAACTGCTTGCTTCCCTTTTGCGTTCAAAACGATGATTCTCTTCTCTTGCCTATCTGAATCTTCATCTCTCTTTTTCCAGTTCTTTACTAACCCAGAATAGTCGCTCAAAAATTATCATATTACATGCATCCGTAATGAGAAGATGAAACTAATGAGTCAAGAGTTACAAGTTGAAAAAATAATTTCTATGGAGAATTTATCCAGTGAATATAGAATTTCACCGAACCTCCAGTTGCACAACTTATTATATTTGTACAAGCAGCAAATTTATCCCTTGTCTGCCTCGGCGAACAAACTTTTGGAAGAAATTAATCATTTCCTCTGTTGTTGATTGCACGTATCAAACAATCGTTAATCAATACAATAAAAGCGTAGAAAATCGGCCCATTTGATTGCACAAGTATCACACCTTAAATAAAAGAAACCATTTGCATGTTAAGTGCGCCATTGACGAAGCGAATTTGTGAACGCAAAAAAGGTGCATTAACATAAAGTTTACGTTCGAGATGTACATACAAAGATAGTGGGGCTACAATCGTGTTGAGTTTGCTTAATATGCGTCTCCAATCGGATGCTATCTTTCTCACGATTCTCGCGCTTGTTGCGATACATTCATTAATATTAATTAATTCGCCGTCTGGAATGAGTGTTTTTGTTGGCAATTCCTAAAAATGTTTTCAACGCTTGGCGTGTGCACGTCAGTTTGATCGATCATTAAAAATGTCACGGAACTCGGGAATTTATTTTGCAGCATGATCCACCGATAAAAGGATAATTACAATAAACGGATTGCTGATTTGTAAATCAATAGAGAATAAGCCGATAGCAGCAGAAGTAAGTACAAGTTGATTCCAGATGGTTAATTAGGGTGTCTGCTCGAAGAATGTGTATGATAAGGAGGGGTCGGGAATCAATGTGGCGAAAGGGTGACGTGAAAATAGAGCGCATCGGCCAGGCCAGGCGTTTAATTGTTGGCGTAAAAGAAGCGAACCTGGTGCGATGTCGAGAGCAGTGGGCAACAATAAATATTGACGGTCGCTACTTACGCCGTCAACGATAATGACGGGGTACGTTCCGGCTGTTTGCTTAGCGAGCAGATTAGTGAATGAATCCACAGGTGGGCGCCATCCGTCACACATGCCGGGATCGAATCGAGACACCTCGACCACGCCTTTGAATCTAAACGCAAAGTCAAAATCTCCACGCGTTCTCACCAACAGAGTCGCCAAATAATAAATGTCAACAACGTTCCTCATTCTCTCTCTTTTGTTAAATCGGCCCGATTCACAATATTATTTCATTTCTAGTCCTGCCACTTTGCAAAGCGTGCGGATATTATACATATATCCAAAACCGGCAACACCACTCTTTTTCTATAGCTGCATCTGATGTCGACAAGTCAAACATGTTGCACACAGTCACGCCTGGTCTGGTGCGAGTAACTTGTACTAAGTTTCATTTACGTGTAAAGCAATAATTATATATATGTATTGAAAATTAATAGGGAAAATTGCTAGAGAAATATGAGTAGAATCTGAAATGACCACTTAGTAATTGGGGATTTTAGTGGAAAATGTCGTAATATGTGTTCCCAGAGCCTTGGGGTATACCGATATGAAGGAGCGCTAGTAAGATTGCCGGACCACCGGAGTAATGTCTGCACTAATAGCAGTGATTACCCTGCCTTGTTGGAATTGAACCCGCCTGTTGATGCTGCTCAGCCTGTTCCTCGGGTTCTGTTCTCCGGGGCACTCGCCCAGCCCACAAATTGATGGATGTTTACCAAACTAACTGCCTTCTCAACGCTATCTTTGCCGTTTACACTTTCCTACTACTTAAGTTTATTTAATACATATATAAGAAACAATTTCGTTCACTGTCAAAAGAAAAATAATCTCGTTAATTTCATTTCTATGCTTTGTTTCAGAAGACTATCCTTTTAAAAATAAAAAGGAATTTCTTTTTGATGAATTATTGTACAGTTAAATGAGAATTCCTGTCTTGCTGAATGGACCACATTCTGTCAGTAAAGAAGAAATCTGAAAATTGAGACTGATTTACAGCTGGTTGATTTAATGAGTCGGATTGTGAGATAAAAATCAGCAACAGGCATAAAATAACTGGGGAGAAAAATATTAATGAATTTACGGCGATTGTATTTTAAGTTAAACTGATGGGTATGAGTATAAACATGGGGTAATAATTATAGTTGCATTATTATAACGTCACCAGCAATACATCAAGCTGGCATCATACATATATGCATTGCATAAAAAGAAGGGCACAATATTAAGCCGCGAGCTGGTGAGTTTTAACGTCAACGCCCCCTCTTATTTCTCTCTACCCCTTTTTCAATTTGCCCGAGCCTCTTCTTTTCTTTATTCTCTTTTTCCAACTTTATACGCGTGCCAGGGAGATACTATCAATTTTTATTTTCAATGCATTTTATATCAGTATGAATTAAACTGCTCTTGGAATTCGCTCTCGTACGAGGAAAATGAGAAATTGTTTGGAATCTGCGAGTACGTTTCAACGCCTATTTAAATTACACCGACAAGTTATGGGCTATTGCAACCTTGAATACTTGTGTAAATTGAAATGCTTATAGAGTTTTCGAAAGTTTCAAGTTGGCAACCTCGTAGACCACCTGTCCGCATAATCCTGAATATAATATCCCATAGGTATGAGGATGTACGAGGATGCCAACTGTGTGTATCTTGGATGATCATATATGCCAGAAACGATGTGACGAGGGACTGCGGCGCCAGCAGGCTCCATAAAAATGCGGTCCAACTGATATGAGTTGATCCACAGTTTAATGTTTTCCCTCGTTTAACTCTGAAATATTTAATTGGCAAACGTTCCGTTATAGACATTCCATGACATCTCTGTCAAACACGCTCAAATATATTGAAAATTAATATTCCCATTGCGCAAATATCTTCGGAATCCCTCTTGAAAAATGCAATGTCCACGCAATAATAATGAGCTAAATACAGTTTTCTTTAGAGCCACACACGTCGATTGCTCTCATTACTCCAGCTTAGCCTTATATTATTCTTTTAGTCTGGTTTTGCAAAAAGACCTCATGAGAATTTCTTTGTCGCACAATATAAACGTCAGAACCGTTTATATGTAAATGCAAAATGCGGCAAAGAACCGCAACATGTTTTGACGCTCATTTTCTTATTGTGCGTATACATGTATAGTATATTTTAAGCGATTTAATGCTTTTCAACAACTATTATATCGGTAATTTAGCGAATGTAATCATACGGCATTCTATCGTATATATACATACGCACAGCCGAGAGGAGGCCCGTGTAAACGATAAATCACGATAAATACGTTTGCCTGAACCATTATAAAAGAAGCAAAGGAAGGATACTGCGATTCATCCAGGACTATAAGAGAAAGCAAAATAAACAAGAGAAGATATGATATACCAACATCAAGAGAAAATCAGGTTCGGCGTAGAGAAAAAAATCATATTAAAATATGTAGCAATTTAAAAATCTCTTTCCTTATTCAAAAGAAAGTGAAGAGTGCATAAAACAAAATACAAGTAATCATTCGATAAATATTATAGAGACAGCAGGTTAATAAGTTTACGCCAATTTCAACAATTTGTACATTCTGCTCTTGATAATATTTTGTTTTCATTTTAAAGAATTGTGCAAATTCTTCATTGCTTAAACCACTTCCAAGTGGAATTTTTCGTTGTAAATGTGAAATCCTCAAGTCGATGCCGGCCCTGTAAGGAACCAAATGCATTCTCTCCTGGGGCTACTTTTATGCATCGAGTACATATTACGATCGCTTAAGTCTCGACTCGACTATCGAGTGATCCATCGCTAGAATTCTACGAAGATACCACCCATCCCTGCAGATATATTTTCAGCTAATGAGTGAGAGTCTGAACCTTCGTGCTTATTGCAAATAAAGCGCACGCGTCAAGTAACCTAATGAATAACAGTCTTTTAAATTCGCAAAATAATTTCGAGAAACCGGCCAAAATTTACGAGCATTTATATTGACTTTTATTAGAGAAATATTCCAATCTCGCTATATTAATGAATTGGAAAAAGTCAGTTCCGTTAAAGTAGTCTAAGAGATTTTTGTCATTTTTCCTGCAAGTGCATTCCATTCCTGAGCACTTGTCTATCCGCGAGATGTCTTGGAGAAAGGGAAATTGTGTGCGTGTGTGTAGAAAAGGAGAGAAATTGAAAACAGAAGAGAGATGAAGCGAGAGGAAGAGAGAAGACAAGTCAACCAAGTCAAGCAGAGCGAGAGAAAGAGATAAAACTAGGTAGGTAGACATTCGGGCCCTGCGGGGGGCTCATAATTGCCGACCCTGAAGATCAGTCGGCCCCATGGGGCCCACCTCTGTTTGTTTTATTCCCTAGATCTACGACCGATATATGATAATCGTCTCCCTGCTTCCACCTTCTTCATCCAAGCTTCGCGTCTCTCAACTCTCGACTTCTCTCTGCTCTTGTGCCACGACCACCTTTACGAAACGCGGATATTCAGCCACACGATTAACTTACTCATGCCTCAATATTTTCTCAATTTCAAATACTAATATAATTTTGTCACGCGAAAATTTCCAAACAATAAGCATTTCTTTGTTATTGTCCTAAACCTAACGAAAACATTATTTAATATTTTTTAATTGAATGCATATTGCACCTAAATACATACAAGACTCAGTCAATATTTTTACACTAATTTTGCATGTCTTGAATTGGTCTAGTATTTATTTATATCCACCCGAATAGAAGCTTTCGGCACGTCTCATCATTTATGGATCGCATTTATTTAAATTCCGGACTTGGCTCGCATGATTAATTTCCTACCATTATTCTTATACAAATAGCTACCAAGGGCTGAAGATGTGGTCACAAGTATTTTTTATACCTGTATAAAATAATACAAGTTGGAGCAGAACTGGTGTCTTATCGAAAAAGAATAACGGTTTGCCAATCTTGCTCTCAGGATCTAATTAAAATACTTCTCGGAATTGAAAATGTTTAAGTTGGATTACATCTATTGAGCGAGTGATTCTAGATGGATTATACGTCCTTTCAAAGTCGTTAATAAAGCATAATAAAGAGTTTCAGGTAAAACTCGAGATATCTCTCTATATAGGCTTATCTTATTTCCGTTACATTTTCTTGTTTTCAAGATTCAATGAAATGAAAAATTGGAAATACATAATTATATCAGAATCGGGAGTGTGAAATTAATAAAATTTGTTCAGAAAAATTTTTAAAATAAAGAGCTTTTAGAGAATTATGGTATTTTACTTATAAATATAGACGAAGAGAAGTAGAACTCGCTTGATAAGGACTTCATTAATACTTTTCATTAGTTATGCATTCTCCATGAGGCGACATAGTGATAAAGAGTCACCATTTGTCAAAGAGATAACTTTGAAAGCAACAGGTTGCTCCAAATGCCTTCGTTTTAGAACTTTAACAGGTAACTATCTAAATGAGCAGAGAGCCCAGCAAGAATAATTATTTACTAAGATAAAAGCTTGACAGTTACTAATTCAGGCGAAATCTATTTTTCCAATGACATCTATTCTTAATAAAAATTAATTTACTGCATTACATATCCATTTACTGCTTTTAAAGCTTGTCTAAATGAATATTAAATAAAGAAAATTGAAAAAAGAATAACATCAGAACTTACCTCACTGTCCATTTTCATATACTCGACGTCGTCCTCGTCCACTTCAAAATACAGTTCGGTTGATGTTATTGACATGACACCTGGTGCTACGATTCCGGGCGCGATCAGCTTCGCCTTTGCAGTAATATTCACAGGACCTGAAACACGCAGTATATAACACTTTGAGGATGACCTCTTTTTAAATATAATTTAAACTTTTGTAATGCACATTTTGCAAAAGTTAAGAAAAACTCAACAAATTTTATGTAGGATATTATTTCTAATCTGCTTAGTGATGAACTATAAAAACTGAAGAAAAAAAAATCCATTTTTATTTTATTATTATTCCTACCAGTAAGATCATTATCCAAGTCCCTGTCGTCAACTAAAAGTTCATTATCGTCCAAAAGATCTGGCGATTGTAGCTGTTGTTGATAGGCACGCGAAGCAGCTAGATGAGCATGAAACTCTTCGCGTGCTTGGAGAATAGCGTCTTCCGGTGCTCCATGTTCCAAGGCAGCTTTGAGCGTTGCTTCGGGATGACTAGAGCCCAGAGGATTGTGCACGAAACGTCTCCGACGACGAGTATCGTCCTCCCAGGTATCCAATTTCCAATATTCTGTCAACCTAAATTTCACATTTATTATAGGATTAGTTTAAGCTGAATGACATTTATCATATTAATCAATTTTAAATTCCTATCTTCCTAAAAGATTTTTCAAAAAATAAAATTTAAAACTTGTCAAGTGTTTTTCTTTACTATGATTGGTTGGTTTTGTTTATGGTCTTTTGTCTCAAGGTCAAATTGTCACAAATTAATTTTAATAATTAATTAATAATAATTATTAATATTTAATTAATTTAATTCCTTGAATATGCATTTCATAATGTATAATACTAGAACAACTTTTTGCACGCTACGCGCGCCCATTCAAATAAGTGCCTAAATTACTAATTGACTGACTAAATAAATAAATGACTTGCTACAGAACTAAATTAGTGATTAAATGTCTTAGTAAATTACTATATGAGATACCAAATGACTATTTGACTAAGTAAGTAACTAAACGACTAAATATAAAAAACTAAATTTCTTATATTCAATTATATCCAATTTTTTTTTATCCAATATAGAATATTAATATATTATATATAAACAATTTCTTATCATAAAAAATGTAAAGGTAATATTACCAAACAATAATTGAAGACCTCCACGGAATAACGATCTATGGCACAATTAAAAATGCTTACAATTTTCAACTTTGATTTGCCATAGTTAATTATTCCAGCAAAGTATATAATAAAAAATCAATAAATTGTATACCCTATATATTTAATTTTACTATTTTATTCGTTTGGGCATATTTTTTAATAATACATCCTCATATTTTCATTATAATTATATTAATGTTAAAATGTGCCACAGATCGTTATTCCATGGAGGTCTTCAATAATGAAAATTAATGTTGATAAAACACATTTAAATTTAAATATTTTAAATCTAAAATTAGTAACCTTGTACCGTTACATGAACCTTCATGAATACTAAGATTTCCTATAAGCATTACAACAGAATTAATTCTTTAATGCAGTTCATGAGGAAGCAAAGAAGATGGTGAAAGAGTATTTAAATATTCCGGCAAAACAACTTTATGAAAATTACCATTATTTTTTCAGCAGGGTAGAATCAATGCTTTTATATATTTTTTTCTTTCTTATTATCTAATAAATCTACAACTTTATTATTAATTTCATCAACGTCAACATTTCTAGCAGATAATATAGCACACATGGACATTTCCTGAAATTTTTTATTAATTCAGCATACATTTCTTCAGCTATATCGAAATTTCCTTTTCGAAGTATTTTATACGGTAAATGAATATTATCATTTTTGTCATTTAGTGCACCATTAT
>JUFY01027787.1:4001-19570 GCA_001855655.1 Leptopilina clavipes | reverse complement strand
TTTTTAATACAGGTTTTGAAAAAATTTATTTTATTTAAGATAAATTAATAAAATTTAAATAAAAAATTCTTGTTTTTCAACTATTTGTAAAAAATTTCATATCAATGTTAAAAAAATCATTAAAGTTGTTGATTATTATTTATATATTATTTTACTAGTTAAATATAATTAATAATAAATCTCAAAAGAGTAGCATATCACAGCTGATATTTAAAATGTTGTACTATAGGGCTCTACAATATAAGTACTTCAGTTCCAAGAGCGAGCGCGAAGTTTTACCGAACTGTACCTGAGTTATTGGTGCCCAGCAAGAACAATTCAAGACAGGCGTTAAAATACTAGTTAAATGATATTAATCTTTTATTTTCATTCGTTTGAAAAATTAGTGAACCGGTGTAAAGGAATAACTACATATATTAAATTAAGGATTCATTATAAAAAGTGTTAAATAGCACAACTTTTTAAGAAAACTTTACAGACTTATTAAATAATTGTTTCAAAATCTAACTTATTGAAAAATTACTGAATGTAGTCGTACTTTCTAACTTCTTTTCCATTTATTTTTAATGTAAGTTTTATATACGTTATAATAATATAAATCAATGTTTAATGCACAAAATCTTTGAAACTTTTACAGCACTAGTACGCCAAAAATTAAAGTATCATGTTAAGTTTTAAGTATCACCACTGAAGACATTCACAAAAAAATTTTGAAAACCTACGATTAAGCAACTATATCCCAACTTTACAGAAAAATTCAGTAAAATATTAGGAACAATTTTTCTCCGTGCAAGTATTTACACGTCTGCCTAAAACTTACCTTTACTACTAATATTCAATAATGAAATACAAAATGCCTAATTTGTTGACTTTTCCTACTGCAGATTTAGAGAACTTGGTAAATAAAACAAGAGGAGAAAAAGTAAGTGAAATATAATGATAGTATAAAATTTGAAAAAAACGTACACGAAGTATGTAAAAATCTCTGTTTATAGAATATGAATATACTGCATAAAAAGTGAATACTAAATTAAAAGAACAGAAAGTGTCAATAAAGCAACAAAAAAACGTCCTTGCTTTTCACTATGCATGTACATTGTACAAGAGATTCTACTCTAAAGCTTAAATTGATGATTTTCTAAGTAAGACATTATCTTCTATTGGTTTTTTATCGACTAGTCGTGAATATCAATCACATTTAACGAGGACACAACTTTTATAAGAAAAATATCAATATTCAAGATGGATGATTCTATGAAAAATATTTCAATGTTTTTCCAAAGTGGTTAACAAATCAATTTTTTAAATTCCACATTTCATGTAAACAATAATGAAAATAGATGAATTTTCTTGCACCTGAGAATTTATTGCTGGAAAAAAATAATTCATCTTTCATTAGGAAAAAGGTTTTAGTTTGAAATTCGAGTACAATGTGTACTCGATAAAAGAAAAAAGGGATCATATATGACATTTTCTAGTAAACTGCTTTTAGTTAAGGTGTATATATATATATAGAGAGAGAGAGGATCTATATAACTGAAAGTATTGGTCGTATAAGATTCCCGACAGAGTACAACATCTGTTACAACCTCAAACAAAAGAAAAGATGATAACCGGAGCGATATCGACGGAGAGATACGCACAGGATGACAATAAATTTCCTGCGCAATGCATTTTCTCTACAACTTTTTATTCACTTGAAACACTTTTCTCGAAGAGTTTTTTTGCAAAATAAAGCAATTCCTTTAAATTCAGGTCACAAATTTTATCAAATTCGGAGAAGAAATTTCAAAAGCAGAGCAAAACTTTTATGTTCCACTATTTCCATTACGTAAATCAGAAAATCCAACATAAATGTTCACGAAATTTTACGATATCGCGTCTCAAAATTTTTACTTCCCTTTTTTGGAATAATTTTACTTGTCAACATTTGTATTGACAATGATGATTATACAAAATTTAGTTTGGATTTTGTAAGTGTCGCATTTCCTATGGCCCATTTGACAATTTCCACATTCCAGAATTCAGTTCCAATGTTCTAATTTTTACTGAGGTTGTAGAATGGAGGAAATGGAAAATTAGACAAAGGGTGAAAAAGGACATACTAGTAAACATCAGTTCAAGTCAAACGGCAAAAAATTTTATATTTTTCGTCTGATTAGCAACAGAAAGTTTCAGATAGACAAACAAAATTAGAATATTTTAGTATCAGTAGTAAGAGTCGATTTTGGTCAGACTTCCAATCATTAGGAAGTGAATATTAGTAGTAAAAGTCAATTTCAGTAAGACATTTTGAATTATTGTTTTAGTATCAAGTAGAGGCCGGTTGATACATACTTTTAAAACAAAAAATGTAAAAGTCTGACTGAAACCGTCTTTTACTACTTTTTGATTCTTGTCAGACAAAAATTGATTTTTTGAAAAATCATAAAAAAAAATCCTAAGATTCAGATACAAAATACAAAAATCCTTATTGTGAATCAATTTGCAAACTAATACTCTCTATCACCTTATAAACATACTCGAGTCAGACAATAACTATTTTAAAATTCTCCATCAGAGAAACTTGAAATGAACCGATTTGCAAACAAAAAACATTCCAATATGAGAGAATATGAAAGTTGCTCACTTGAAGGATTCACTTTGTATCATTCAACATTACAAATAGGCAATCGAGTACTATTGCCATAATTTCCAACCAATAAATGATCCAATCAGCTATTTCAAGTGCCGTTCAATTAGCAGATTGACGAGATCTGCTTTATGTCTTCCTGCATTCATATACATATATATAAAACGAGTATTTAAGCATCATACAAGTTCTCCAGCCATATATATATTGACAAAACACTTTACACAAACAAGGAAGTATAAATTGCCGCATTGTTTGATTTACAACAATTTCCTAGTTTCGAGTTATTTCCTCCCATACGATTTACGTTCAAAGGTACACATGAAATCTGACATTTATTGAGATATATTAATCTTGCAAACGCTGGGATTTCCAATCATTCATTCCGTTGACTGCAAGTGACCACGCGTAAAATTACACGCTATAATGGCGAATAAATATATATGTATATATACAGAGAGAGAGAGAGAGAGAGAGAGAGACAAGTGGCAACACTTAGTATTTTTCGATTAGCTCCTATATATTCAAGACAATTAAAATTTAACAACAATTTTCGAGAATTTTCAAGTCTGACTAAAGAGGACTATTACTACTAATATACTAAAATTACAGGAATTGCAAATTGGAGGTGGAATAAAAATAACTATTAATGATAAAACTAAATTAACGACAATCTAAAATGTCCAATGAAAAATTTTTATTGACGCTGAAGAAATGTCTGACTAAAACTAACTTGTACTACTAATAGCAAAATGTGGATTTAAAAGTCAGCGAGTAAAACTAACCTTCATTGGTAATATTGAGAACTTTAATATGATTTAAACTTTTATTGTAAATTTCCGTTACCAATGAAACTGAAATGACAAGAATATAAAATGTCTGACTAAAACTGATTTACACTACTGATATCAAATTCGTAAGAATTTTCAGTATGACTAAAATTGGCTATTTCTACTAAAATTATAATTAAATTTTTTAGGCACTGATGAAAATTCCAGTTACTATTAACATCAAAGTTTGAAGAATTTCGACGTCTGACGTAAACTGTCCTTTACTACTAATAGTAAAATTACAAGAATTGAGAATGTTATCTGACTAAAATTGACAGTCACTGCTAATATTAACTCTCTAAATTTGAATTAGTAAAAATTTTAACTAATTTGAATTAGTGACTCACTTTTTGCTTTTGAATTAGTTAAAATTTACTAATAAATTAGTAGAAAATTTTTTTTTACTATTTATTAGTAAAATTTAACTAATTCGAAAGCAAAAAGTGAGTCACTAATTCAAATTAGTTAAAATTTTTACTAATTCAAATTTAGAGAGAAAATAAAGTATAGAGTCTGACTAAAATTGTTTATTACTACTTTTTCTAAAATGTCAAGAATTGGATGTCTGACTTTAACTTTCTATTACTACTGAAACAAAAATAAGAGAAATTTTAAAAGTGTAGATTAAGCGGCCTCTATAATTGATACTAAAACAATAATTCAAAATGTCTGCCTAGAAGTAACTTTTCTACTAATGTTCAATTCCCAAACCTTGAAAGTCTGACTCACACTGACTCTTACTACTGGCAACAAAATTATAAGATTTTTTTACGTCTGACGGAAACTTTTAATACACATCTCTGACTGAAATCGTTTGTCACTACTAATACTAAGACAAAAATTTAGTATTTTGTCTGACTTTAACTGTCTGTTACTACTAATACAAAAAATCACAAGATTTTCCATGTCTGACTGAAACTTTCTGTTACAAAAATAATCAAAAATTATTATAATATTATTTAAAATATTTCACCAATTTGAATAAGGATGGATATGAAATAAAAAAAATTCTCAGAAGAAATTAAATCTAGTCAAGTGAAAAAGAGTTGGATTTTTCTCTCTCTAGTAACACACTTTCCTTGGACTTGGGAGCAATTAAAGAAATGGATTTGTAAACCAAGCGGAATCTATGTGCGATTCTGTTACTTTTCGAGCAACATTTATTCTCCAGTCGTTTTATTCTGTAGCATTGCATATTTATCAAGGTTTCCTTACGCAAGGAGGATACGAAAGGCCACTTCATCCTATAAATATATATATACAGAGATAGAGAGGTGGAAATTTCTAACTACATTGTTTTTCCCTTTTCTTCCTTCTTCTCGTTTCCACTGTTTAGATCCCCAACTTTAATTCTCCACTTTCGTTAAAATTACCATTTAGCTATTTAAAGATTCACTGATTAAATACCCAGTTGTCTCGTTTAAACATTTTCACCAAAAAGACTTAGAAAAAAAATTTTAACGCTCTACAAAAAAAAATATTAGCCAGGGGTGCAATTTTTTAATTCGACTATCAGTTTCATTTTAATTACGAATTCGAATTTAAAATTTAAATATATGATTTTGTTATTTTAAAATTTTAAATTCAATTGTAACTTTGATTTTGACTTTGAATTTATTGACTCAGATTTTAACTTCGATTTCGACTGTTTCTGACTTTGATTTGACTTTAAATTAATTTTTGGATTTTGACTCAGATTATAACTTTGATTTTCCGTGAAAATAAAATTCAAAGTCAAAATAAAATTACACAATTGCACCCCAGGTTTTTAAAAAAATTTATACCCACGTCAAAAATGAATTTTTCAATATTTGAATAATGGCAAAAAATGGAGAATTAAAAACTTGGAAATTACCTTGAAAAAAAATTTGCAAAGTGCAAAAAGGAAAAAAAAAGAGAAATAAATATAGAAATATATATCGAAATATGGGAAAATTTTCAACACAAAAATGGGGAAAATTGAAAATAAATGAATTGTTTATTATTAATTTACAGACGTGGAAAAGGGAACAAAGGAAAACGTGTGCCTGTGTATTTTGTGCAATTACTTGCAGTCACTTCATTTTGCAATCGTGCAACATTCGATATACTTTCTCTGGAAAACGAGAGATGAACTGGGTCATCGTCGTAGTCGGCGGGGCTTGATCGAATGCCTCGAATAACTGCATGCATGTATCGAAACATCAATTAACAAGATAACGATATTACAGGTATGTCACATATATGGTACTGGTAATCAACGATTGGCTGGAATATCGCGAGTCTCGACCCAATATACACATACATATTTAACCATATTTCGTTGGATCATTGAAAGAGCTTGAAATTAATATGATTACCTTTGCGTCGACGATTATCTTTGTCTATTATTCTGCACTCGTCTGTGAATCGAGTTTCAAACGGTCCACATCTAACTATCGACACTCGCGTTGCGCTCGTCCTCTATATATAGCGTCAATCAATTGAGCCAGGGGAATAATCATTATGCACCTTACTCTCTCTCTCTCTCTCTCTCTCTCTCTCTCTCTCTCTCTCTCTCTCTCTTTCACTGAATGGTTCAATTGTCCCTCTCGAGTGGTGAAATCCAAACAAGGATGAAAATACACGACTGTCGATTGATTATGGTCCTGCATAATACACGTCCATATCTGACCCGATAGTTTCCATGTTTCGCATTCTCAATCGAATATTGTAGTCCCAAATTACACATTGTTACATATGACCAAGTTGCCGCAAATTAATCTAACACAACGTTTGACAGCAGTGCTTTAATTTATTCAATGCGAACACCACTTCCACTTTCGGATTTAATTGTTTAATTGGTCATAATGTAAAAATTATCGTCCGTTATTGTCCCGAAAGCAAAAAACAAACAAAAACTGATAATTTTTTGAAAAAAATATTTCCATGCAAAAAAGAAGAAAAATACTTGGAAAATTTATTTGTAAGGCGCAAAAGCAGAAGTTTGTCACAAGAAGCAATTTTTTCCAAAATCCCTGATGACATTAAAAAAAAAACCTCCTGACAAAAAAATTGTATTTCTCTCTAAAATATCAATTAGTTGATGTTGGAATACACCGACAATATACTTGTACACGCACACAACCAGACATCTACTCCTACATCGGAACTTAAGGCAAAAACTTAGACCTGGGTTTTATTGCACCCTTTGACGTCACAAGGACTAAAGTTTTGGAACCTTCGGGATGACCAGGAAGCCTCAGCACAATTAGTCTGGTGCAAAGGCCCAAAGTGCACAGTAATACCTCTCAAATATAAATTCTCAAATACACTTATACATAACAACACATACACACAGCAAATATAATATAAACCAATGTTTGAAAACACTAGCCACGATTTTACACCTGTATGCTTGATTATATTTAATTAAAGTGATCTTAAAGTGAATTCAGTTTGTATTCATTTAATATTTCAACATTTTTTAAAGTATAAAATAATAAAATTAATATTTTATTATTATTTTATTAATTACTAATATCTTCCATTCACTGAAACATCACTACTCGTTTAATTGGTCGAACGTTTCTTGATTTGAATATGCAAATATTTACGAGCAATTCAAACGGTTGACGTGTCGACTAATAAAAACGTCTTCCATTGTTTACAGTGGAAATTAATTTACGATAAGTGTGTAGAAATAATAATGAGTGAGGAAACAAGCATAATTGCTATACTTAAGAATGTAGGATAAATTTATATTATTGCTGAAGGAGAGGAATTTTAAAAAAGAAATGAAAAATATGATATGCAGGAAGAGATTATTCCATTAATCTTGAAACGAAGAGTTTAGAGCATTTCGACACGAGAGCGTTTAGTGGTTTCTTGGAATAAACGGTAGCTTAGGTGGTTATCGAGTAGTAACTTTAGAGAGAGAGAGTGTGTGTATTTTGGTTCCTCACTAACGATGTGTCGCGAGATATACGAGGCTGTTTGTAGCCGAGTTCAAAAATAGGTCTCACTCTGCACTCACTTCATCAATCGCGAGACGAAATACTTGACGACCCAGTACATGACGACAGGGAACCATTAGTTTAAGCGTTGCGACGCTCCTATAAGATTAACCCCCTTCAACAATGGGTCACGTAGTTCAGTACTAAAACGAAATCGAGTTAAATACTTTCCAATTTCGTATAAGAAAAAAAATTAATTAAAAAAAAATTCAAAATAAAAATTAAAAAATCCGTTTTTGAATTTATCATACAGCTAATAATTTGCTGCTAGGGGGAATAAATTTTTTGTTTCATCATCTCGGTTTTCTTGATTAAGGAGGAACGAGGGCACTTAGCACTGTAGATGCTTGGTCGTTTAAGGATGATTAAATGTCTACGGAAGAAATATTTCGTACATGCAGAACCAAGGTATTTTTCGCGTCTGTGTCGCATAGGAACAATTGTGAATAATGGCCATGGTTTCACGGAAGCTTGACTTACGAGGAAAGCGGCGGTTTATCACGTGAGTACTCGACGCTGAATTACTCGATAAAACTTACGAGCTACGGAAGTGGCACTGTGAGAAATGGGTTTCCCTTTCAAAGTCCTTTTGTCGTCGGGGGTCTGTGCGTTAAATCAACAGTTATGAAAATTCTAGATACTCGAATGCTAAATCTGGACATCGATTTGTTAATGTTGGGAAAAATAATTATTGCAGTCCCTGTGAATAAAACATACTGTCACAAAGGAACAAACCAGATTTTGATGAATCACGGAAAGATTGCAACAGATTATATGAAACAATTTCTTCGAGGGGCCAAATCTACTGATCATCATCAGTAGATTTGACCCCTAGAAGAAATTATTTCAGTACTGACAATAATGAATAATTATTGCTATCTCTGTTTGTAAATGTTCCATTAATTTTCTTGGAATCGATTAAAGAGCTATGTGCATCAGAGTAATTTATCGTGTACAAAGAGACGCATTCCTGGCGGTCAATAAATTTTTTAAACTCGTGGTATTGCGCGAGATTCGAGGCGCACAAATGACTGGCGTTCGTCATTTATATTGAACATCAATCTGTCGCTCAGTCCCGAAACATGTCGTGATGAAAAGACGAATGCTTATGTGGATAGGCATTTGCTGGCGTTAAGCCAGTGATGTCGACGAGCCAAATTCCTAGTTCTCTCATATGCGAACTGATCAACAAAATTGCATTCAAACTTTTTCCCATTCCATTTACTTTAGAGCATTCCTAACGTCTAGAAAAGTGCATTTTTTCAAATAGGTATACTCATTAACGATACGGAAAAAGTATATCAATTATCTAAAAATTAGATTTGGGATTGTGGCGATAGCGTTACAGCCCTAACTGTTGGGAAATGATTTTTTCCAAATAAATTTCTTTTAAATTGTGATAGTTTAGCAATGGTTCTACACAAACATGTACACAAACACACACACACATACATTGTAATACAATAGTAATTTCATTAATTTGTATCATATCATTACTGGTTGTGTTCATTAAATTTACACCTACCCGAGACCCGATCATAAAAATCGGTCCGGGCAGGTAAATGAGTAATGCTTCGAGTGTACATTTTTTTACCCTCTCCTAGACAGTTTTCCTCTTTTTCTATCATTACATATTTTGTCATTTTTGATCTTTTCTCTCTTTTCCCAAGCGACGCTTCGCATTTGCGGTAGCCATTTTTCAAAGAGTCTTTGACAAGTTTCCGACCTGAGCACAACCACGCTCGTCTATGATTGAAATAAACTGATAATTCTACTTAATATCTGCATTTTACTTATTTGACATTCCTTATCACACTCGGCGACCAAAGGATTATTTTCCATTAGTTTCGTTTAGGCACGAATTAATTTCCATCAAGAAACGAAAGTACAAGTGTTTGATTTTTTTCTTACGCAACTTTAACTCAAAGAGTTAAAATAAAATTCGATTGTGTAAATTACTAAGAGTTTTTTAAATCAAGAGAAACTTGGGTGATGTTATGATAGAGGTTTCTCAATGACTGAATAGGAATCATTATAATTAAATTTACGTTCATTCTAAAATGTCCCGAATAATAGTGTTTGTTGCCAAAAACAAAAATCTCTGAGTAATAATGTATCATGACAAATGGACAATAACTTAAATCACCATTAACTACAGTAAGTAGACTAGAAATGGAGTGTACGTGCATATCTACCACTGAAACATCGGATTACATGAGTTATTTTAACGAGTATTGCGCATATACTGCGTGTACACTAACGAAATCTAATTTGGCGGACAAAACAGGAGTACTGGTATCATAAACTGTCGCTGACTATGTCAGAATTAAGCGCATCGAGTTACTGACATTGGCATCGCTTCTGAAAATAAACAAAGTCTGTTTCAGAAAATGACATTCTGTTATTATTATTAATAATTTTTTATTTTATTTTTGGTCCATCGAAAATTTCATCTTTAAATCATTTCAAGAACTATTTTTTAAATACGGTATTCGAAAAATACTGTGGGTGTGTGATTTGACAATATCGATCGTCTTATCCGTCTGGTGAATAATGGTTAAAGATTTTGTAAGCTACTATAGGTATACATAAGCGTTTTGCATTTCTGCGACGTGTATTAAGTCCTACTCACCTGTCTGGCTTGTCGGAAGGATGACGTGGCAAATATACACGCCGTCTCTGGCAACGGCGCTAATACCTCTTCGTTTTACCTTATCGCGTGCAGACTTCTCGTCCCAAACACCTTCTCGACAGCACTCAACGAACGTCGACTGACGAAACTGCATACACCTCCTGCGTGTGCAACCCCTCAACTTGTGTAGGTAGACGCAGATTTATTTTTCTGCCCGTGACGGCTTGTTGAGTGTGAAAGCAGGAAGTGATATATTTTATCCTTACTGACCCGAGAAAGCCTTCATTGTTTATTGATTCATTCATGGTCTGCCTTATTTTCCTATTCATCAATCAATTCCCGTTGTGAAAATAATGTATAATAATATGTTTTATCCAGAGGTTGTGAAATATTCCTCCTGTCATTTTATATTCATTGAAAAATGCGAAAATTATCATTACGATTTCTCTTACTATATGAGAAATGAAAACCGATTCTCTCTGGATCACCCAAAAACAATTCTAGGTCCTAATTATCATCCAGACACTTTGGAATCGAAAAACAAAGCGGATACTCATTGTAATGATGATCAGGTTGTTGCAGTAACTAATCAAGGAAAAGTAGAGTTAGGAAATGAAGAATCCCAGTCTTGGAAAAATACTTTAAAGGCAGGGAACCAATTCTCTCTGGGTGCTAATAAGACCCAGATAGGTTACCAGCAACTCATCCTGGTCACCAAAAACCATTCTAGGTCCTAATTATCATCCAGACACTTTGGAATCGAATTAAATAAAAATAAAGCAAGTACTAATTGTGATGATGATCAGGCTGTTGCATCAGTAACTAATCAAGTAGAGTTAGCAGGAATTGAATAATTCCAGTCGTAGAAAAATTGCAATCTTAGGAAAATACTTCAAAGGCAGGAAACCGATTAACTCTGGGTCATCAAAAAAATTCCAGCTCATGATCATCACCCAGACTCAGTATATAATTTTTCCCTATCCGTTAAATAGTTGTTAAAGAGAAAATCGACTCTGAATTATTGCCAGTTCAATGGATTAAATTACCGCAACAGTGAGACGGAATCAAAAGTGAAACATACCATTAATTTTTGCTTTGGCAAACTTATTGGAAAGCCGTGAACAATTCAGAAACGTCGTCAGCCTGTACTAGTAATACGATAGAGCGGGTTTTGTTAATGCACTTCGATCGACGTCATTAATTGTGCACGCTGTCCATAAATAAAGCATTCATTCAGTATAGTGGGCTTTCACCTTTGCATCAATTGCCCACACGCAACTGGCGGGCTTATAACCGCTCATCCTGATACCACATGTAAATTGCTCGAATAATGTCCGGTATTACAACTTATTATTGTCTCGTGTATTATATACACACACACTAAAGGTTCTGTTTTCGATTCACAAGTCAGTGGTTGTAATTACAAACCTCCTGAATCCTTTGCAATTTACACAAGTCCAACATTCAACAAGGGATCCACAAATCCCACGCTTGTAAATTCTTTCCCCGACGTTTTTCATCTTATTGCGAACATTACGCTCGTGTTTTATTCAATTAAATGCACATGTTAATTCAATCGGTTGATAAGTTATGGTAATTGAGGGAGTTTTTTCCAATCAGGATTAATTGAATCAGTTTGCTAATGTAAATTATTAGACTTTGATTCAAATAAACGTTGACAATATTTTTCCATAATTTATAATCTTCTGATCAGGATTATTTCAATTCAGATGATTTCAGGGTTGGAATGTTTCTCATTTGGGTTAAAGAAAAGTTTCTTTATTCAGGAATAAGAAATTGATTACAAGTTATTAATATTCCGAAAGGAAAGAATATTTTGCACATATCAGTTAAAAGTGTCATTTGAAATGAAATATTGCATTTTAGTTTTTCATCTAAGGGTTTTTTTTTTTGTATTTCAAGTTTTTACGGCTAACGATATTACGGTAATAGTACAGTGGATTGCCTGAAGGCCTATGAATAATATAACAATAAATAACGTCCAATTACGCGTTAGTTAAGATCACTACTTCCAATATTACTTGCTAAGAGGTAAGTTGCCACACGGTGCTAGATTACTTTCGCAAAAAAAAAAAAAAAAATGTGAATGTTACGCCACTAGTTTCCAACGTAGCGGGGGGTCTCGTGTGCGTGCGTTCGCGCGCTTGCACCACTGTAATTAATAGGGTAGGTATTCTATTAATTATCACAGTGATGGCAAATTATTACTAAGCTTCGTTATCTTACTTGTTTGTTGAAATACACCAACACAACTCACCAAAAGCGCTCATGACTATATCGGTGTATTGGAATTTCAATACTTCATTGAGAATAGATACTTTCTACTTTAGAGCAAACATTTATTCTTAATCATGTAACGATAGTAAACGTCAAGCGTGTGTCAATCATGTATACACTTGATTCGCGACTTAGAACAAGTGGTTGCACACGAGTTTCTAATAATCTTTAAATTACATGACATATTCTGAATGTGCTATAGCAATAACCAATCTGTAAATGTAAACTTATAAAACAACGGTTAAATTGTGTTCATTATTTTAATTGGGAAATTTCATTTTCTTCCTTCAGTAAAAGGAAATTCCGAATGTGGAATTCGAAATAAGTTTTACGTAATCGAACCCAAAGAGGATTTTAAATATTTAATGAAAATAAATCAAGATAATTTATACATTATCGTTACAGTGCATAATGTATAATAATTCGTTACCGATTTTTAATTAATATTGAGAAGATTAATGGAGAGGTACGAATGCAAATGTAATGACGAGTTCGCCATTTATTAATTGCTTGTCGTGCTACAAGATAGATTTGTGGTGTTGTCAGCAATCTCCTTTTCGCGACAGGTGACAGCTCGTTAACGCTGCTTCTTTCATCATTTATTATTATCTCCGCATTCGTTCTGTCGTATCTGAATGCGACAAAAATAAGAAATAACATTTATCAAATCTTAGAACTTTTAAGTGACAGGCAACTGCTCAACGTCACAGGTTATCTGACATGATCTACATCAACATTTTTTTGCGTTCATATATATAAAAAGTATGGGTGGATTTTATTTTTGTATTTCCGTTTTACAATGAAAGGGAAAAGTCTGCATAAAACCTTGGAGCCGATTTTTGGGATCTTCTACGCAACTAGGAAACTCAAAGAGTTAAATAAAATTCGATTGTGTAAATTACTAAGAGTTTTTTAAATCAAGAGAAACTTGGGTGATGTTACCCTGATGGTTTCTCAATGACTGAATAACAAATCTTACCTACGGCTCCAATTTGTCTCAGTAGTACCATTTTTCGCCACTTTGCCTCATAGCAACTCTGATTGGTGCAAATTGGACAAAGTAGCCTCCTGTCTGTAGTTGTAAAAATTTTCAACAGAGAGCGTTTCGTAGTGAAAAAGATCCTTCGTTATCATAAAGTTTAAATAAAATTCGATTCTGTAAATTACTAAAAGATTCTTAATTGTAAGAAGCTTTCGAAATCTACTCGTAATTCGACTAAAGAGAGAATTTAAAAACAAAATAAATCATCCTAGTGGCAAAATAATTTCTTACTAAAGATCGTACGAGAGAAGGAAGAGAATTTATAGGACACGACAAATGTATTTTAACGCGAAGGGGGTGCGAAGAGGTCTCTACTGAATCTCTGACAGGATTCCCGGAGCAGCCGCGGAAGAGGTCGACGAAGGAGGAACGTGTCGGGCGGGTGGCGGGGTTGAGATGGTAAAAGCGGAAGGAAGGAAGGAAGATGACTGCTCGGTTGAGTAATGGATCAATTTATTTGCCGGCTGTAGGTACCTTCAGAGGGTAGGTACCTAGATAGGTATATAGTCGCATATAACAGGGCAGAGAAATGGCCCCGTGGATCCCCCCGGGTGTCGGATAGAAAGATGTGCTGCGGGATGCGGGCCGCCAGGAGACGACGATTTCACCGTCCTTTTCCTTCTTGAGCCTTTCTTCTACCATCTCTTTCGCGCCCACAAAAGATCGTATTTATTTCCGCGCGTCTTGTGGCGGGAATGGGGTGATCTATGTTCCAGCGCAGACACATCTCATTTACTCTCCGAAGCATAATTCCTTAACACTTTTTCGGGAAAAGTGCTCATATATCTTGGTTATGCCACCCAGGGTCGTACGTCACTTGGCACGGGTACGCTACTTCAGTCCTCACACCACCCCTCCCCCCCATCCTTTTCACCCCATACACTCAGCACTAGCTGACTAGCTCGCACTTTCCTTCTTTTTTTTTTCTTTTTTTTGACAGTTATTTCATCTGAAGGCAACTGTGAACGTTTCACAACTGTCAGATTCTTTTCTCAACCTTTCCTCGAGATTTATCTCTTTTTGTCTTGACAAACTCCTTCTTTCTTGAAAACCTCTTCCTGTAATAAAGGATTGGATAAGTGGATTCAAAAATTTCGGTCTGCAGTGAGTCGATCTTTCGATCAATAATTATGATGACAGCATTTGAATTCCTAAATTCTCGTACATGATGGCATTTATTTTTCTTTCGACGTAATAAAAAAGTATATAAAGTTTTTTAATTACACACGTTTTATGTTTCATGGAATTTTTTTTCCTTATTTTTCATTGCTTCGCAATATTTACGCGTCACGCAATCGCATGATTTCTCAAACAGCGAAATGAAGGTAATTTGCATTCGTTTCAAATCTAAAAAATACTTCCTTCAAAAGACCTCGCAACATTTTTGGAGAATACATCCTTTGATACCTAAAATACACAAAAAGTGTTGTAAAGAAATTATTTTGCCTTCTAAACGGCAATAGAAAAAAGTAAAAAAAATAGATGAGTTCATCAGATGTTGATGTTTAGTGTCAAGAAACACGTTTCTTAAAAATATCAACATTCTTTGTTGAATTCCAGTGTGATTTATGTGAAAAACACTCTGCTCCTTTCAATCTGGATTAATACGACGTCTAAAGTATCGACACAGTTCTGTGGTCTGTTATAAATTTGTCTATATTTTATTTCTGCAGTGACATTTTCTCATATATATTCCAACAGTTAAGTCTGCTTTTTTACATTCACACACGCCTGTCGTGGCTCATCTATCTTGAGACAGGAAACTGCTGAAGTCGGAAACTGTAGACACAAATCTTGGTAGTATATATCATCCAGATCGAAACGCAATTCCATTAAATTTATTTTCATAGAGTTATTTACTTATGACCCAAATCAAATCGAAAGAGACAGCAATAATTTGGCCAAAAATTATGACTTAAGAAAACAATAAAAGTGATTCATGTTTTTGGTATGTCCTTGTTTTATCTGCATTACTTGTACCAAAGGAGAATCACAAAACGTTGCCAATATTAAGAAAATAGAATTAACTGGAATACGATTGAAAAGTTAGGAAAGAAAAATGTTATATTATTCGATTGTGTAAATTACTAAGAGTTTTTTAAATCAAGAGAAAGTTGGGTGATGTTACCCTGATGGTTTCTCAATGACTGAATAACAAATC
>JUFY01027778.1:0-12754 GCA_001855655.1 Leptopilina clavipes | reverse complement strand
GAGAGCAAAGTAAATGAATTTTTCTTTAAATACACTTTTTCCTTTTGCTCACTCACAGTCGAGTTTACTACGTAAGTTTTACGAAACGCACGATCGTCTTTTTTTTTTAAATGTGTGTGATCAAAGGGTTGTGCTCTAAATAATGAGAAATCCCCCCCGAAAAATTCCAATATTACATATATTAAATATAATAATAAATAATAATAATATATTTCATTATTATATAAAATTATAAACATAGTAAATAATTTTCTTACAAAATTTTTTTCAAAAAAAAAAATTCATTTCAACATTATCTCATTTATATAGTATTTCACACATCCCGATGAACAAAATAATGATATTGAGACATCCTAGATTGATAGATTAATGATCGTATATGCCATTGAGAAAATATCATCAAGAGCAAAATGAACATTTTACGATATTGACAAAAAATGAACGATTTTTTTTTAATAATTGTCCTAAAAATTTTTATGCGCTTTCTTTTGATGGCATTAATGTAAAAAAAGTAATTCCAATCGTTTCGATAAAAAGAATTGAATAAATTTCCAAAAAGTAAATTTGTTTACAGGTTTCAAAAAATAATTAAGGAAAATTTCGTTCAACCAGTATAATTAAATAAATTCAAACCAATGAAATTTTTCGCGATGATAAAATTTCAGTGATTCGACTATACAAATAAAAGGTGTTTTTTTTATATTAAAATATATAGCAAATTAGCAGATACAATCAAGAAAATGATTGAGTCAGTAAAATAATTTGTACAGTTACAGAGAAAACTTTTCGTTAATTGTACGAATTATTAATATTATAAAGAATTATAATCACGGGTCAACAAAATTTCAACAAATTATTTTTATAACTAAAATGTTGCAACGGATTTTAATAATTAATTTTAATAATTTTCCGTAGAATCCGAATCTTATTTTGAAAATATTTAATTGGCTCTAGTTTTCGAGCAATTTTGATTTAAAGATAAAAATACCAAAAACGCTATTTTTTGCATTTTTGAACATCTGTAAATCAAAAAAAAGGACCCGATTTAAACTTTCCATATGGGACTAAATAAAATCAATTAATTTATTTATTTAAATTAATCAACCCTTTAAGACCCAAACTGAAAAAATGGGTACCGAACACTAAATAAATGGAAATAGTTTTTATAGTATTTTTGTTTTACAAATTTTCAAAAAAAATTTGCCAAAAATGCGTTTTTAACTTTTTTTAAATCAAAATTTGCCCGAAAACTACAGCCAAAGCAAAATTTACCGGGTCAGATTCGTAATCTCACTGTAAACTTAAAAGTATCGAATTGATACCAAAAGTATCAAATTGATTCCAAATATTTGGATCAAATTGATTCCAAATATTTGAATCAAATTAAATTAATTAATTTAAGTATCAATTTGATACTTTTAAGTTTACAGTGCTACAAAAAGAAACTATAAAAATCAAGTGTAATATTTTGTTGGCGAATGATAAAAGATGTTTTATGGAGAGATGTAGAATAACAGTTGAATATTTGAAAAACATATATATGTATTTAAATAATTATTTATATATAGTAAAAAAAATGATCAACAATGTTCAATAGTGACTAAGTATACAGTGACAATTGTCTATAATTTTACTGCGAATTCGAATTGTTTATTACAATTTTTACATGTGACGCCAAAAAAATGTGGGATGATATTTGAAAAAAGAAAAATGGTTGCCTAGAGGGCCTAATTTTGCGCAGATTGAGATACTTGCCTGGTACCATAAACCGGTTCAACAGGCACTAGGAATGTAACTTTTTCACTAGCCTCGCTATCGTTCTCCTCTTGTCTCAAGATTGGACGATTCTTTCGAATTTGCCTTGGTCGACTGATAACCTCCTCAAATGCAATGTATTCAGGTCGTGTCACGGGTGAATTTCTCTGTTTCTTGAGATAATAACCAGCGGTTGTACTCTCAACGGCGTAGGGTCGTCTCGTGGGTTTTGTTGTCTCAGGCACTGGTGTCACAGTGTAGCCGGCATTGATCAAAGTCGCCAAGTCCTGTTGAGTGAGGGTCTGAATTTTTGAACTGGGAATACGCACGAATTGTTGTCCTTGATCGTTGTCAATGATTTCCTCAATTGTCAATGACTTGACGGGAGCTTTCTTCAGAAGGCCGGACTGGGAGACGTAGGATTGGGCGGGAATTTTGTGCTTGTGGGCCTGACGGGGTTGATTGATGATTGGCTGATACTGCTCGACTTGCTCGACTGTGTCAGTGGGTGGTTTGGGTGCCGAGCGAGGAACGTAGGATGAACCGGACGCTTGGTACTTTTGATTTTGATCGTTGCTGAAGAAACTGTTGGGATTTGGAAGAGTTTCGGGATTTGGGAGGAGGTACTGCACGGCTGGAACGTGATCGGGGTCGTTCTTTCTGGCGTTGGCTTGGGCTCGGGCGATATGTTGGACTTCGTTATTGGCCTTGGCACGTTGGGCCTGATGGGCTTTGTAGAGAGCGAGAGCTTGGGCATTGGCTATCGCTTGGGCTCGTTCCTGGGCGTGGATTTGATTCCGTTCAAAGTTGAGGGCGTTCTGGTGGGCCTGCTCCTGTTGCTTAACGTGCTGCTGCTGTTGTGCCTGAAGATTAAGAATAGCGTCAGCGTGGGCTTTAAATTCAGCGGCTTCTTGGGCACGTCTAGCGGCTGCGGCCTCTTCCGTAGCTTGAGCCTTTAGTTGTGCCCGATAAGCCGCCTCGGGATCCTTCGGCTGATACTGCTCTTCGATGTGAACTTTCCCAGCCTCACTCACTTGCGTACCTTCCTTAATTTTCTCCAATGCTGACTGTTGACGGAAATTCTCCTCAGCGATGCGAATCTGTTCAAGAGCGTCAGACTGATGTTTGGTGTGAGAAGCTTGGGTGATCTTTTGGAAAGCCAGAGCTGCGGCTTGGGCCTGCGCCTGCGCTTGAGCTACGTCTTCATTACTATAGCCGTAGTTTTGCCCCTGTCCTTGATCGGCATACTGTTCGTACTGAGGCGCCGGACGATATTGTTTACTAGGTTTGACGTACTCATTCTGAACGGGAACGGTTCGATGATAGGCGAGTTGTTGCGGTGCTGGTTGATAGGCCGCGACTTGTTCCTGTTGTGGATATCTGGGTGCCGATGTTTCAATGTGATACTGCTCAGGCAATTGAGGTTCAACTGTTGGTTTCACATACTGTGGTTGATAGTTCACCAATTGTTGGGAGTACTGTGGTGGATATGCTTGGGGCACTTGAGCTGGCCTCTTCGGTTGTGCTGCCGCTAATTTGAATTCCTGCGCTTGATTCGCAGACACAAGTTGAAGCAATTCTTGTTCAAAGGTTCCTAATTTTTGTTCAGGATATGCCGCCGTCTGGTAAGCGGAATCAGTCGCACTGGCTCTCAATCTAGCCTGAGCTTCGGCACGATCATGAGCGTCCTGTCGCGCCTGTAATTCGGCGGCATATTCAGCCTGAGCCAAAGCTTGAGGATGGAGTTGAACTCTAGGTCTCGGTGGTGCGATCGCCGGAACACGACGATTCTGATAAGCAGTCTGAAGTTGCTGCTGCTGTCTCGCGAATGGCGACAGTGGCTTTCGTGGCTGAGGTTGATTGTTCTGAGCAAACTGTTGTGGTTGCGTTTGAGTGTACGATTGTTGCAAAAGAGCTAAATATTCCGGTGCCAACTGTAACAAAGAAAATACAATTTTTAGTATTTATTTCTTCAATACAAAACATTGAGTGCAACATTGAATCATTGAATCAAGATGAAAACATCTTATCAGCCTCATGGTCCAGGCAAATGCGACTATTCCTAATTTCAACTCGTTCTGTAGACGCAAAATTTAGTATTACTATTTTAAGTTAACGATAAATTTTGAAAGGATAAATAAAATATTTTGTTACACATTCAAGAAAAATACTTTCAGATACAAATAGAACGTCTGCCTAGATCTTTATTTTTGGTCTAAACTTTTTACCTTCATCGAAATTTCAATTAAAATTACACAAATTATTATTATTTATAGAATCAAGTTGACCAACGTGGAACGTAAAGGAACAAGTACGGTCAATGACCGTAATCTTTCCTTGATAAATTATTGATAAATGTCGGAACTGCGGTACACTTACTTTCTACGTTGCGTAATTCAGAAATATCATACCTTCTCGATACATCATCCTAATTCAAGCAAAAAGCAAGTTCTACGTTACATTGGGAGAGTGTAACTTGGAAAGTAAATCATGCCCGTCAAATAATATAACGTTTATCGAGAGACTACAGGAAAGTTTTATTAGGAATCGGCAGCAGTATTATTTGTAAAGAGCACCACATTGCCTAATTACCATCATCATAATTTATCATTTTTATTATCACAAAAAGAGAAAAAAAACTGTCGTCATAAATCTATTCAGTCGAGAATATTATCATGAAGAAAAATATGGGAAAAAGGATAAAACTTTTTTTTTGGAAAAATTTCTACAAAAGGGGAAATATTGTGAGGGAGAAAAAATGGTTTTCCACATTTCTAGCACATAATTGTTACGGACGTAAGAAGTAATTCTTTTTTAACAGGGTCAATAAGGAAAGTGTTTTCTGTTACAATTTTGTTCTTCATTTTTACATCAATTCGTCTTTATAAACTTTCTCTATTGCGTTGAACTTGACTTTATGTAATTATCATCCTTCGAGAGATTAATTCACCATCGTGTCTATTATTGGGGGGATAAATTGGTCATAGTTCGGTGATTCAAAGACGGCTCTAATAAAGAAAGAAAGTCGCAATTGTTCCTATATATGCGTGTATTAAATGAGAGTAAATTGCAAATTATCGCTGAGAGTTGGCTGATTCGCTCTAATGAGTCACTCGTGGTTACGCGCAAGGCCGTCAGTAAGACGGAATCGAATCTGTGTTAATAACCATGGCTTCAAAGACGTAAGGGCGGGCGGATCTATGTTTAGTATTGGGTGTGGTTTTACCGGTTCTCGAGTCGGAGAATTAGCGATTAGAATGCGAGTAAAGTTGAGAATTATTATGCAATACGGCGCAAGTTTACCACACTATATATGCAGTTTCAACTGATTCGAATCGCAAACAAAGATCACATGCACTGATAAATTTGGCACCTTCACCGAATTTTTCTCGATTAATGATAGATTGTTCCTGGGTGAGAGAGAGAGAGAGAGAGAACCGGAAGTCTAGATCCATATCAATTTTGATAAATTCATATCCGCTTTAGATATAGTTCCTTTTTTTGGAAATTTTTCTATACATTGGCAGTGAACCTCTAAAGGAAAACTATTTACTTTTTTACTTACTTTTTCCTCTAAATCCCAAACGATTTTTATGCAATTTATTATTCGTTCTTTGAATGTCAATTTAATATTTACACGCGGTTGTTAATTTATTGGGAGAAAATATAAACAATTTACAGTTCAAGTTTTACGTTCCATTGGGAATTGAAAATTGAAAATTTCTTGAAAGTTTAGGGTCTTCTGAAAGGTAAAGATCGATAAATTCCGAAAGAGACAGATTTTACAATCTCTTATAAGAGACTTTGAGGGTATCTATTGAAACCAATAGCATGGAAATGCCGAAGGCGCGCCAAAAGTAATGGTACCACCTTGCTGTTGCGACAGATATCGCGTTAGATCCTGATCAAACCCTTCCCCCACCATTTTTTCTCTATACCAACCTTCCCAATGCTTTTACGTATTGCGTGCAAAAAAATATCGCGTTCATGGTTAGTTATTCGCCACTGCTTTGTACGTGTGCTGTGGTGATAGGCGGCCAATGGTCACGGTTGACCAACAACACAAGACGTTTACCTGGTTAACTGTTATTGCATTGACCACCTTGTTTTATACAGGAAGAACTCCATTTTTTGCACTCAAATAGAATCACTATCACGTGAAAATTCATTTTCCATCAAGACTATTTTGTAATAGTTATCAGTCAATGGCATCTCTAGATCCCCAGAGAGAGAGAGAGAGAGAGAGAGAGAGTGCAGCAAAATTTTTACATTTTAACACATAGATTTTACATCATCAACCTGTAAATTGATGAATTTTTTTTTTCCATATCGCGAGGAATTGTATTATTTTATGGCAAACATTATAATATTGTAAATTATCGAAAATTAATGACCACAGTATAATACTTTCAAGAGTTTCTTACTTCGGGTCATAATCCTGTCTACAAGGAGAGGTACTTTTAATATTGAACCGGATTTTAAAATCAAATCACGAACTTGCTTTTGCCAGTTGGGAAAAAATGCAGAAACAGAAAGTTTCACATGATCGAATTCTGTGCGTTGATACCTACTGATTATGATTATACACGCCGCCGTGACTTTATATTTTTCAATAAATTATTATGTAGGGAAAATTTCGAAAATTAAAATTAAAAATTAGAATTTCGAGGGGAAAATAAAATATAAAATTTCAAAAATTAAAATTAAAATTTAGAATTTCGAGGGGAAAATAAAATGTAAAATTTCGACGAGAAAATGAAATTTTGACCAAGGGGAGAAAATTTGAGAGGGGGAAAATAAAAAAAGCGGAGGAAATATAATTTTTAGTGAAAAACTTTCTTTTTTGTATAGAGAATATTTTTACTTTTATGGACTTACTTTTATGGACAAGTGTCTCATATTTCGATGAGTGTATTTCACTTGGTATTGGAAAAGAAGTTGCTAGTATTTTTTTTCTTTTCTTTTTTTTTTTCTTTTTTTTTTTTAACTATATATATGTTTATATTAGAATGCTTGCATTCATTCTTGGAGTCTGAAATATGCAGAAAGTAATGCAATAATACTCTTGGAGAAAGAAAGGAACGTTCTCTTTAACTTTACCACGAGTACTATACTTATAGCACACTCTCGTCACTTAGTTTGTTTCATAATCTTAATTTCCTCACGAATATATAGGATGCTATGTACTGCTATACAAACGTCGCGCGTCTCCTACGGATGAAAATTATACGTCCGTGTACACATGAGATTTCCCATGGCAACAGGTGCCATATGTATAGGGTAAATGAAGAAAGAAAAAAACAATTGCAGTGAAAAAATGAGAAGGTAAAAATGATTCAAAACTAAAAGGAAAACACTAAATGAGAACTATACCTATGACAATAATGCGATTAGGCTTTTTATGATTACATAATGGAGACATTTTCTCGCGACTAGTCGAAAGAAAATGGAATTTTAATCACTAATCACGAGGCATTACTTTTGTTATTATATTGAAATGGTCAAATAATAATTTTACGCGCAGAGAAAAGAAGACAATTGTGTCTGACCAAACAGGGAAGTTTCTATTGATGGTTCAAGAATGATGACGTAAACTATTTTGTAGATGAATAATTCGATATTTAATTTTGATTAATACAGTGAAAACAAATTTATTTGGTTCAAATAATACTTGACTATCAAATAATTTATTTGGTTCAAATAATACTTCACTATCAAATAATTTATTTGGTTCAAATAATACTTGAATCAAATAATTTATTTAAATCAAATAATTTATTTAAAATATTTAAACTAAATAATTTTTATTTAAGTCAATTAATTGGTATTTGATTTATACAGAAAGTGATTCAAATACAGTTTATTCGATTTGAATAAGGATTTTTATTTAAGTCAATTAATTGGTATTTGATTTATACAGAAAGTGATTCAAATACAGTTGATTCGATTTCAATAAGGATTTTTATTTAAGTCAATTAATTGGTCAGTTAATTAATCTGTTTGATTTAAACAGAAAGTGATTCAAATACAGTTTATTCGATTTGAATAAGGATTATTTGTTTCAATATTTATTTGATAATAAAATCGGTTATTTCAAGCAAATAATTTTTTTTTCACTTTTTTCAATTTATTAATTAAAATAATTCTAAAAAACATTGATATTAATTAATAAAAATAATGGACAAACCTCTTGTGCGTCGTCACCGTGCCTAATAATATATTGATTTGGTGATGCTCCATAAACTCCACTGGCTGAAAGTGGTGACCTTTTGGCAGGCTCTTTAACATCTATTTCCAAAAGAACGAGCTCTTCTGCTTTCGTTGTTTCTGGTTTTTCGGCTACATTTGTGGCGGTCTCCTTACCAACAGAGACCGCTAAGAGACCTGCCAAAAAAACATATTCAAATTACTCAATGTGAAAAAAAAAATCTCCCTCAACGATCTCTAAAAAAACTATTTTTAATTATTTATTTATTTTGCAACGCAACGATTTCTGAAAAATATTTTTAATTATTTATTTTATTTTATTTCAACGCGACGATCAGTTAAAATTTTTAATTATTTATTTCAACGCAACGATCTCTGAAAAATATTTTTAATTATTTATTTTATTTTATTTCAACGCAAAGATCAATTAAAAAAAAACTATTTTTAATTGAATCGTGAATTTCAAAAAAGGCTCAACTCTAAAAACCATAAGAGTCATTTTTACTGTCATTCGTTACGCGAAAATGACACTTATGGTTTTTAGATTTGAGCCCTATTCGAAATTTACGATTCATTTATTTATTAAATAATTTTATTTATTTCAACGCTGTATTCAACGATCTCTAACTATTTTTAAACATTTATTTATTTTATTTCAAAAGTAAAAAAATTCCTATAATAAAAAAATTCTCCTACCGCATGTAAATTTTCTCCAATTTTCCATAAAATGGTACGCAGCTAATTTATAGCCACATGGAGATAATTACTGGATTGAGAATTTAATAATAATAAAATGATTGAAAGTGCGCGTAATATTTTGAAGGACTTCTGATGGAATATGCATAAGAAATCATTATGGGACGAGGGGGCGGTAAAGTTGGGAAAGTTTGAAAACGTGTGGGGAAAGTAGTGCGTCTTAAGAAATTTTTCCCACGAGTTTTGTACTCGACAATCTTCTATATATATATATATGTATATGCAAGTTGGCGAATACGATCATTCAAAATGATAATACTGTCGAGCACTGATAGTATCACGTCGGCAAACGTGCGAGGACAAACCGGGGAAATTTTTTTTTTCATTACGAATATATTTGAAAAAAATTAATCAATCAAGGAAAAGAATTCTCCAAGTTGGAAAAATAATTGTATCCGAAATGGCACGAAAAGGTTCGATTTACTCTCTAAATTTGAATTAGTAAAAATTTTAACTAATTTGAATTAGTGACTCACTTTTTGCTTTCGAATTAGTTTAAATTTACTAATAAATTAGTAGAAAAATTTTTTTTTACTATTTTTGCTTTCGAATTAGTTAAGTTTTACTAATAAATAGTAAAAAAAAAATTTTCTACTAATTTGTTAGTAAATTTTAACTAATTCTAAAGCAAAAAGTGAGTCACTAATTCAAATTAGTTAAAATTTTTACTAATTCAGATTTAGAGAGTAGAGAACAAATGTGTAACAAAGAAATAGGATAAATAAATTGTAAGAAATAGAAAATTGTTCAACTGTATGCAACACTATATATGCCTATAGTATTCTGTAATAGTCAGACGATTCACTTGGGAATTATACAAAGCGTTGTGCTATCGACCTTGCTAAGGTTGCAGACCGCTCGCGTTTCCTAAGCACCTAATCGAATAAGTAACTTGAAATCGTTTCCAATGTAAGATTTTCATCTAATTAGTAATTATTCACCATTGTCTGTTTTTTTCTTTTTTTTTCTTTTTCCAGGTAAGAATCAATCATTTCTAATACAATTTTTATTAATTAATAGTAACTGTTTACCATTGTTTCTTTTTTCTTTTTTCTTTTCCCTTTTTCTTTTTTCTTTTTTCATTAAAAATCAATCATTTCTAATACAATTTTTATTAATTAATAGTAACTATTTACCATTGTTTCTTTTTTCTTTTCCCTTTTTTCCTTTTTCTTTATTCATTAAAAATCAATCATTTCTAATACAATTTTTTTTCCTGTAAAAATGTTTATATATAATTTCTGAATTATAATGAGAGCTGATATTTTTTTTTCGCAATTTTGTTCTCAGGGAAAAAAATTAATGAATCTTTATTCTTTAATATATTCTGCTTGTTCTCAGCAAGATTCCATTGAACTGATTGCGCGTCTTTCGTTATATGAAATAATCTCTACTGTTTTCTTTCTATTTTTTTTTTTTTTTGATGTAAAATTAATGTACTACTTCCCGAACATAGTGAACTCTGTGTTGCAAGAGTGTCTCTTTGAATAGACTGTATATATTCGTATTACAGTATTTAGCTTTCGATCACAGATAACGACTATGTGCGTTTACCGAAAGTACATATACTTTAAAATCTTTCAACAAATTTTCCTTTTAACAAACAATTTACAAACAATTTACAAACAATTTACAAATAATGTAACAAAGAATTTCAAAATTACCAAATGAGAATTTTCTTATTCTTTCTGATTGAAATTTTCACATAATCGAAATAGAAATAAATATCTAGGAATTAAAAAAAATTTTTTAAATTAATTTTCGGTAAAATTTAAAGAAAGAATATCAGAAATTCTTAACTCTTTAAGCAATTAAAAGTTGCGTTTAAAAAGCAAATAAAAATTTTCTATCGATAAAAAAGGATAAATGGTTTTTAACTAATTCAGATCTACAGGAATAATTTTTGATCTAATACTTGTAAAATGGCGAATAAAGATATAGTAAAAAAGGAGGATAAGAAACGAACTTTTTTTGAAATGGAATATCTTTGAAATAAAATGGGAATAAAATGTCTGGGAATGAAAATCAACTTCTCTTATTGAGTAAAATAGATATTGTATCTCAATTTGCGGTTTAGGATCATTTTTTTCTATTGAACCGACATATTTTGTTTCTTTCAATACTCATTTTTTTCTCTTCTGTATTCATTAAATGCATTTTCTTTCTCTCTTTAATATACAACGATTTCTTTGATTTCTTTACAAAAAAAAAAATAAAATGTCTATGTGTTAAAAATTCATATTTTCAGTAAAATAATCTGTACTAGTAAGACAAAATTATTTATTGAGTAAATAATTTATTACCAAAAAGAAATTTATATTTTCAGTAGTAAAAGCTGTGTTAGTCAGACAACATCGATTTTTAAGTAGAAAATAGTATTTTGCTAAATAAAAATAAATTTTTTCAGTAGAAAAAGCTGTTTTAGTCAGACAAAAGTACATTTTAGTCGTTTATCGCTTTTAAGTAGAAAAAGTTGTGTCAGTCAGACAACAATTATTTTTCAGTTAATAATAAATTAATTTTTTCAGTAGAAAAAGATGTTTTAGTCAGACAAAGTCGACTTTTAAACTGAAATAGTGTTATTCGAAACAGAAATTTTTATTTTCAGTAGCAAAAGCTGCTTCAGTGAGACAAAAACGATATTTAAGTAAAAAATACTGTTATGCTAAATAAAAAGAAATTTTTCAGTAGAAAAAGCTGTTTTAGTCAGACAAAAGTTCATTTTAGTCATTCGTTGCTTTTTAGTAGAAAAAGCTGAGTCAATCAGACAAAATTGACCTTTAAAATGAAATAATGTTATTCGTAACAGAAATTTTTATTTTCAGTAGAAAAAGCTGCTTTAGTCAGACAAAATTGATTTTTAAGAAGAAAATAGTACTTTGCTAAATAAAAATAAGTTTTCTTAGTAAAAAAAGCTGTTTTAGTCAGAAAAAATTGACTCTTTTAAATACAAAATAATTTTTAGCTGAACAGAAATTAATTTTTACAGTAGAAAAAGCTCTTTTAGTCAGACAAAGTCGACTTTTAAACTGAAATAATGTTATTCGAAACAGAAATTTTTATTTTCAGTAGAAAAAGCTGCGTTAGTCAGACAAAAGTTCATTTTTAGTCATTCGTGGCTTTTAAGTAGAAAAAGCTGTGACAGTCAGACAAAATTGACTTTAAAATACAAAATAATGTTTAGCTAAACAAAAATTAATTATTTTAGTAGAAAAAGCTGTTTTAGTCAGCCAAAGGTTCATTTTTAGTCATTCGTAGCTTTTAAGTAGAAAAAGCTGTGTCAGTCAGACAAAAATTATTTTTCAGTTAATAATAAATTAATTTTTTTAGTAGAAAAAGCTGTGTCAGTCAGACAAAATTGACTTTAAAATACAAAATAATGTTTAGCTAAACAAAAATTAATTATTTTTAGTAGAAAAAGCTGTTTTAGTCAGACAGAGTCGACTTTTAAACTGAAATAATGTTATTCGTAACAGAAATTTTTATTTTCAGTAGAAAAAGCTGCTTTAGTCAGACAATAGTATATTGTGCAACGAGTGGAGAACAAGGGCGATTTCTCGCGAGCTCGAAGTTTGCTGCGCGAGCGTAGCGAGAGCAGCAATCGAGCGAGCGAAAATCGCTGTTCTCCACGAATTGCACACGATACTTTGTCCAACAACTGTAAAAAATATTTCATTATTATTAAATTTGTTTTATATGGTTTTGTTGACTTTTTCGATAAGGGTGGTACAAAGTGTGCTAGTCGCTTGGTCACTGTAGGAATGAGTGGCACTGTGGGGATAGTAGGCAGTATACTATATAAAATATACGTATAATTTATATACGTGTATATTTTATATGCGTATAAAAAATATGCGTATATAAATTATACGTATATTTTATACACGCATATAAAATATACACGTATATAAATTATACGTATATTTTATATGCGTATATAAATTACACATATATATTTTATACACGCATATAAAATATACACGTACATAAAATATACACGTATATAAAATATACACACATATAATATATACACGTA
>JUFY01027762.1:0-10846 GCA_001855655.1 Leptopilina clavipes | reverse complement strand
GTAAATGACAAAATAGTGTAGAAAATTATATAATTAATTTTATATTGATCACTGTGGTTTAATGTGCACTTGATATTATTATATCGCTATTAGCCCATTTTTTCCATAGATTTTACGATTTCGTACTGAGAAGAAATTTATTTGTTATCGTTTCTTTTTTTTCAATTATCGCAGGTGTGTTCAATGACCCATTTTTTAGATATACGTTAATTACTACTTTATCTGGTTCATATTTTTTTATCGTATTACCACAACAAACTATTTGCATATGGTCGAAATAAACTTCCGCATATATAATATATTGGAGAAGCTGATAAAAATTGCCTTTAAAATTATACAGGGATCACTGGCTGTCAACTAATCACCTTTTTTCACTTATTTAAAATTTTTTCACTTATTTCACCGATTTTGATCATTTTTTACCTTTTTTCATTATTCGATTAATTTTTGGATGTAATATTTCAAAAATAGTTGACTTTACGAGGTAAAAAAAAAGGAAAAAAGCTCTGGGATGTTAAAAAAGGATTAATTAACTAAAAAAAATTTTTTTCAACATTCCTGAACTTCAATTAATTTAAGGATCACGGAAATTGTAGATTTTCACATTTTTTTGTTTTTATAAATGATCCAATTAATTCAAGTTTCAATGTATCAAAATTTTTCATCGATTTAAAATTGAATAGTTCAAATTTCAGTGAATCCTTATTTAAATTACTTGAAGTATTTCCTGATTAAAATTCTATTCGATCGAAATTAAAATTCATTCTAATTTGAATGAACTATTAATCCAAATTTCAATTTCTACCATTTTGAATCCATTCAAAATATAATTTATCCTAATTTTAATTTGATCAAATTTTATTCGATTAAAATTTCAATCGATCAAAATTTCAATTTTATTACAATTTAAATTCAATTTTCAAGTGTTCCAACTTTTATCAATCCTAATTTTTATTGGTCAAAACAAATCTATTTTAATAGAAATTTTAATCGATTTTAAATTTAATTCTTTAAATTAATTCATTAAAGTTTCAAATTAAGATACTGTGATCCCTGATTATATAAAAACTGATGATTCTTCGTTATTATTGGAAATAAATGAGTGAACTTCACTGAAAAATTTATTAGTCAGTTTCCAAAATTTCTTTTATAAATTTCTGAATGCATTTTTTTTTCATGTTTACAATTTTATCTGATTGTCATTATCTGACCTTATAGACTGATAAAAAAAACTTTATTGAAATTTAACGACGTAATCGTTGTTTGGAAATGGCGATAAAACAATTATCATTTTGAAAATTCAATTCTAGATTGAAGATTATTATCATCGTTGTATTGTGATATCAAATTTGGGGGATTTTTTTCTTCTGTAGAAAAGTAATTTACCTTTGATAATTTTTTTATCGTAATATCGTATCAAAGGAAGCTTGGTATTAAGTGTTGATGTTTTGAAGGTAATGGCAGTTTTTGTTGGAACAGAGAAAGAAAGAAAGAAAGAAATTTTTCTTTTTTTCATCTATTAGGTATTAGATGTATTTCGCATCAATTTCAGAATGTATTTGAATATAATTATTTACTCGTGTAATCAATATACACATCCTATTGCTTCTCTGTATATTATTTCCTGTTTTAGATTGCACACAAATGCATTGAAACTCACCAAGTTAATTAAGGTCATTACCTGAAGCAAAGGACTCGCAACCTCACAAATGATAGCTGACTAAGCATAACTGGTGTTTAATTTCCTCAGGGAAATTTTATAGGTGGATTCTGTGAGAATTACTCGAGTTCTTACTAGTCAATCACGAAAGAAAAGTTTTTCAAATTTAAAGTAGTTGCCAGTTCATCATCCTTTCAGTACATTTCTTTCAGTTCATCTTTTAATGTATATATCATGAGACTAAAGTTTTGAACGTTCAAATAAACGAAAAAAAAATTTTTCTATTCAGTCACTATAGAGGTATGTTTCGGGGGTGGGATCTATAAAAATTTAGGTTTCTATTATGCATTTTAACTTTTGTTTTAAGTCCTTTTTTACAATACAATTTTTTTTTCTAACAAAATTTTTTTTTTGTTAATTTGAACGTTCAAAACTGTAGTCTCGTTATATAATATGTTGAATTTAAGACACAGTAGTCTCTGAATTTAGTTCATTAAAGTTGTTACGAAAAATGAAAATTTTTGATAAAGGGAAAAATTATCTCGTTGTAAGAGTGAAAAGTAAAAAAAAAGAAAGATCAGCGTTGATATATAAGTTATAAAAGAAAAAGACTTCCGTCTTGGAAAAGCGTTAAAAGTTAAGGGACATTTCAAGAGGGTCGACGATAAAATCAGTCGTAACGTGAAGCTTAGGTCTTAAGGGATGGGTTTGGTGTAAAGTTGGAGGACAAGTTGACGACATTCATCAACTATAGGAGAATTTTCACGTGACCAACAATCATTGTATGGGGTTCAAGCGTTTTGAACATGAATCTAAACCCCCCTCTTAACAAACTTGCTGCAATCCAACGATCGTCAATATTAACTTTTCGACAGGTGACTCCGCGCTGAGAAATCTCGTTAATCTTTCCATACTGGCTTTGTAGAAAAGCTTGTTCAGGAAATTCTCAACTCTATAAGCAGTCAAGACAAGAGTGTCAATATATAACTATATTTCAACAGAGACAATACATTTTCCCGGACCCTTCAAATTCATAAACGGATTTTGAACAAATTTTATACAAAAAAAGTTTGTCTTTGCAATCAAGAAAAAAGGGGCTTTTTTTTGTTTTTTATGAAGAAAAATGTTTTCACAATATTTTTCATATATTTCCCTCCAATAAAATTTCACATTATTTTTATTTTTTAAAAAACTGATAAATAATTCAACCAGTGGAAATTATTATTAATTTAAATTTATTTCTGAAATGTTTAATTCATGTCAATTTTATTATAAAGTTAAATTAAATATTTTGTATATTTATTCATTCTAATGGAATTATTTATTATATAAATTTAAATATTGTGAAAATTTACGATTAAATTATTGCTTGAGGGTAGGAATTAAAAATGAATCCAATAAAAATTTGCACAAAGTCGTGAAGAGATGAACATTTTTTTTCATTTAATAACTAAATTTCTTTTTCCTGAATATGGAAAGGAAAATGAAAAGTTTCGTTTGATTAAATGAGAAGAAAGGTTTAGCTTGGAGGTGAAAAAACTTTTCTAATTTAGTCGCGACTAAACTCTTTTAAGAGAGAAAAAATTATTTCTTTTATATATATGCGACATGCTCTGTATTAATTATTCCAAAGTTTTTTTCTCTCTTCTAAGAATTTTAGTAAATAATTTGGTGAATTAATCACTTTGGTAATGGAAGGATATTAATAATTTTCAATAAAGTTTTTATTAATACTTAATTACTTCCAATTTGTGAAGAAAATTCTCTCCATTCTTTTTCTGGCTGAAAAATTGTCTTAATTTCTTCTTTTCCATATATTGAGGTCTTAATATATAAATTTAAAAGGACCATAATTATTGATAACTGATTTTCAATGAATTTTAACTATCTTATTGAAGTCACGTAATGAAAATTGATAAATGTATTTCTATGACTTTATGGATCATAGTAAAGTGATTAACTGATTAGGGATGAATGTCGCGTTTGAAAAAAGGAATGAAAAAGAGAGGGAGATATATAGAAATTTTTTGCCTATCACAGCTGTCATTTAGAATTCAGAATGAATTCAGAGAGAAATGATGTGACAAAAGCTTCGTCTTGAATTTAAAAGCACGATTCTCGTTATTGAACTTGGCTGAAAATTTTTCCAAAATATTGTGTGGGTGCAACTGCTGTCGCTTTATTATATATATAAAAATCCGGGCACATGGAGATTTATAAAAGGTTGTAGGTGAATTACGATCCAGACGCGAGCATTGCCAGATATGTTTTTTTTTTTTTGACAATCTTTGGCAATTTTCTTCATTTCTAACATGGACTTTAAATTCTACAAGTCCCCCAAACTCCTCTTGGAATCATATCAAATAGTTTACTATCTCGGAATTTTTTTCGTCTTCTTTTTTTGCAAACAATGACCTAAAAATATAATTAAGAGTAAAAGTTTACTTTCGAGAATTCACGTAATAAATTTATTGTATATATATGAATTTAATTAAATACAGTTGAAGTCGATTAAATAATTCTGTAGATGACATTTTGAATAAGGTTAATTGGATTTCGTCTGTTTGAATTGATTTCTCGTAGTAAAGTTATTTATGTAATAGAAATTACATCCATTTTTTTCATTATTTTTAATTTCGTGTCAAATAAAAATAATGACAGTTATTATTGTTATTGTCATTTGTATAGAATTTTGAGTTTTAAAAAAATATGGTTCATACAATTATTATTTTAATGTACCTATGTGAAAAAGAAAAATTTTTCAATACATTAACCAATAAAAAGGAAGTAATAAAAAAAATCGTTTTTTTCTAACAGCTTCCACAAGTGCAAACTAATAAAGTGAATGATTTCATTTTCTGCCAAGTTTTTTTTTAAATGTGAGTAACATTCCGTATGAAAATAATAATAAAAAAGTGTAAATGCAATGCTTCTCGAAAGTTTGGCTGAGATATTGGTTTCGGTTTTTATTGTTATTACTATGGCAATTTTTGCACTCATAACAGTTTCTTCAAAATTCAAGGAATTATTCAATCAAAGATTTAAAGAAATTATCTTTGATTAAAAAATATATTTGTTTTTATATTTATTTTTGGGAAATAGTTCTTTGGATTGAAGAGATTTTGCCTCATAAAAGTGTAATTAAATTTTATTTCATAGAAAGGCATTTTAATTTTGATTAATAATCTTTTGTTAGAAATAATTCATTTTATTCTTGTATTTTCATAAAATTAATGAATATTTCTGGCATTTATGTTTGAACTGATTTAATCAAGAGATAAAATGTAGGTCGTACATTTGCATTAAACTATTTTAACCAACCAATCATCTGTTGGAACATTCGTGTTTAATAATTATTTTAAAAAATAATCCAATTTTCGATGTTCAATTGCACTTTGAATTTTAATCATTAATATATTATTCGCACTGAAAATGTGAAGTACAATAAATGAAATAACAGTGAGAGTTTATTGGGATTTATTCATTGTTTATAACATTTTCTATAAAAATTAATCTCAATAATTCATATTACATTTTAAATTAAATAATAATAAATTAAATAAATTGAAATATTTTTTAAACAATTATTATTCAAACCGGACAATCTAATTTAAATATTTGTTTTTTGAACTACGCATTTTTTCAATTTATATATTTTATTAATTATAATATTTTAATTATTAGTTTAATTTAAAAATAATAGTAATTTTTCATTGTTGAATTTATTTAATTTATTATTATTTAATTTAAAATGTAATATGAATTACTGAGGAGAATTTTTTTCAACAGTAATAATTTATTTTTCCATTTGGAGTAGTACATTTATGAAGTAGAAAAACTTTTTATTGTAATACTTCATTTAGGAATTTGGGTTGGACAAATTTTTATGATCTCAGCACTTTAACATGCGGGTTATTGTAGACTTTGAATTAGGGAAGAACTTTGAGACAAGTTTTAAGAGCTTCTTTATATTTTATATGAAAATGCTTTTAGAAGTAAATTTGAAACGAAAATTGTTATAAATTGTTACAAAAATAGGTAGTATTTAACTTTAGAGGTTTATTTAAGTTTATTTCCGCTTTTCTCCGTGCTTCACACTTTACTTAATTAATTATTTATCAAAATTCTTTTTCATTAAGTTTTAAGGGGTGACTATTAATTTTCGTTTTTAAGTTAATTGGTTTCTAGACGACTGTTTTTTCTGTATTTATAAATGGTGAACTTTTTCACTTAATTAATTAGATTTGTTTGAATGATTATTCCTTTCTGAATGGTAATTATTTTCTATTTAATCGTTTTCTCTCAAACGAAAAATTTATTTATCTATTAACATTTTAAAATTGTTCGTTGATAAAATAATCAGTTTCTTATTCCACTCAATCTGAGGATTTATTTATCTATTAACATTTTAAAATGGCTATTGATAAAATAATCACAGATAATCAAGAAATTTCCAATTTATAGGGAAATGCAGGTGAGAAAAAAAATTTATAGTCCAAGTTCTTTTCACTACTTGTTTTCTTTTCGCGTCTTCCAATAAATTCTCCCAACCAAAGTTCAGAATCAGCAATACATTAAAGTCTCAACGTTATTTGATTTTGCATCGAATGTAATTTGTCAGTTCAAGTTATGTGTATTGATTTGCGAAGGATATACAATTTTTCTTTATTTTTCTTCTTCTTGAAAATCTTCGTGAAAATCTTTGGCTGAACATCATTGAATTTTTCTGTTTCACAAATTCGTTGCAATTTTCGTGAAATTTAATCACATATTTCACACGTATTTCGATCCACTTAAGTCCATATTATGGCTGATCGAAGCTGAATTTAAATGATCCTTTTTATTTCTCGGGATAAAAATAGTCAAGTAGTTGAATTTGAAAAGAATGCACATGTATTTTCTAATACATTCATTTTGATTCGATAGATTTTATTTGCATTTTATTATTCTATTTATATTATTTTTCCACTTGTCATGCACTGATTTTGTTGATGATGATGGAAATTTACTGGCGATAATAATTAATCATCGAGATATTGTATGGCAAATGTTTATGGAATTAAAAATACGAGTGAGCGGTAAAATATGAAGAATATGTAAATAATAAAAAGATGAAAGAATCTTTTTTGTAAATAAATATCTAGCGGGGTACAAATTTTTTCCTCAATTTTCAAAAAGACATAATACTTGTTTGGTCTTATATTTGATTGATACAATTGTGACGTGGCCTAATTTTAATTATACCAATTGTGACGTGGCCTAATTTTAATTATACCTAATTCTCATTTGACCTAAGCTCCGTAATTTTTCTTTAGAATAATTTTTATTTAAAATAATTCTTATGATCTAATTTTTATGATCTATTTTTATTTATCTAATTTTATTTTATTAATAAAATAAATAAAAAATTAGGTTGATTAAGAATTAGGTCTTAAAAGAAGAAGGCTCAATAAAAATCAGACCATATTTTGACAATTGTGACAATATAATTTAGGTCAAGTAAGTATTATACCTATACCATCTGAAGGGAGAAAATTTAATATAGTGGAATTTTTGCAGTTTGAGGAACCCTACGATATTTAGTGGACAAGGTTACATGGGTTCGTGAAAATCTTTTTAGTCTCGATGGATATATATCTTTTTCAAAGCTGCTGATAACTGATGAGCAGCAGTTGTAGTCGAATTTTATGACGCGCATTTACGACTATCCATTTTCCGGAATTACTCAATCTCAAGTATGAAGGATATATTCATGAGAGGTTCTAAAAGAGGGAGAATAGGTGTCTCGTGAAAACAATATATTACTGATGAAAAAACCACTCGATAAACATACGTTTCAGAAAAAAAAATAACCATTTTTATATTTTCATTGTTGTACACTGCGATATTTTGGTCGATGGAAATTTCAATCCAGCGGAAATATTTTCCGAAAATTCGTTCTTTTGTTGCTGTATTGTTACTGCAAATAAACTGTAATTACAAACATTTCAATTTTGATCCCTTTGGAAATATATTTTACATTTTTCCCGTATTTTTTATTTTTTAATAAATAACCCTTTGAAATCTTTTATGGAATTTTTAATTTAATTTTGCTTTCATTAAAAATTTCTTTTGAAAAATTTGGTTTTGAATTTTTTTTTACTTTGGTATTATTATTTAATAAAAATAAAAATTTACGATTTTATTGAAAGATTTTTCGTGTTTATTTCTTTTAATTGATCCCTGGTATTGAAAATGAAATGTTTTTTTAGTCTGTGGGGAAAAAAAAAAAATTCGTTTTTTCGCAGTTAGTAAAAGCGAAAATCTCGCATTTTTATGTGAATGCTATATGAAAGCTCGTAAAGAACATGGAAGCATCTTTTTCCACTTTTCTATAGAGTAGTTTCTAATCGATACAAAAATTCAATGCCCCGATAAGAGTCTTTTATTGCGGTTGGAATTTTATCGATTTAAGGAATTCGTAGAAGAAAGTTATATATATACAAAAAGGTTTCGTATGAAGTATAAACTTTTTAAAGTTTTTTTTTCAAATAAAAGGATTGTAGAAAACCAGTGAAGCTCAATTTGCCATGTGTATGTAATGAAAAGTTTTCAATTTTCAATGCACGATTGTAGTTTTAGAGATAATACTGAACTTGTTAATAACGATATGGCGCCTTTAGCAGAATCGACGAACACGATAAAATTCAATGACCTTCCGGTATTTTCCTCTTCAGTTCGGAGCAGTAATTTTCAAAATTTTAATCTCCTTGATGGAGTTTAGTTCTGTTTTAGAATAATTATATATAGATAAGAGAATAATAATAATTATTCTAATATTTTTGGAAAACATTCAAAAATTTTATTTTTGTCGAGAATATAGAAGAGAAAGTTTCTAAATTTATTAGAGGAGAGAAGATTTGAAAGCATTGTCGCATTTTAATAAGATTTCAAAAATTCTATTGTTGTTTTCTAAGAAAGTTTTGTTATACTGCTCGAAGAATTAATTCGCTGTATTTCTAGTCCACTGAATTCAAATTACGATAAAAGTTTAAAAAGATTTGAGTGCTTTTGAGTTTTATGAATCATAAAAATTGCATCTTTGGTAGTAAATGGGTTTAAATGGAAAAGAAATTTTTTAAACAGCTTAGACGAAGGATTTTAAAAATCTTTCAAGTACTTTTAATGCTGTTATCGTAAAAATTAATTTTTCATATTTATAACTGAATTATTTGCTTGATTTACATTTTATTCACATTTTGGTTAGAAACATTTTTCTCCAAATGGAAATTTAGAAAATAAAAAATTTCCTTTGCTTTAATTTTTTTTCTTCTTCGGTTGAGAATATTTTTTTTAATATACAGAATCTGTAAGTGAGTATAAAGTAAAGGAAATTTAATATTTGAGTATAAAAAAGAAACAGGTGATGATGAATTAGGGAAGCAATATAGAAAGCACATTGGTTTGATTGTGTGTAATATATAGTCTTTTCTGTACTTCCTGTTCAACGATGGGAACACTCGGTTGATGAAAAGTGGAGACCAAAACAATAGTCAGACCCACAAACTCGAGAGGTTGAAGTTTCGTTGAAAGAGAAGAATATAGTCTACCACGAACATAATACAGCGCCGCCGGCAGAAATAAGCTGTCACTGTATGAGAAATGCACCATAGAAAAGAACGAAATTAAGTAAAACGTAGTGCAAAATTAAAGTTTTCACGCTAACTTTAGAAAATGCATTGTTTCGGTTTCACGTCTCGAAAGTAGGTGTTAATTGCAACAATGCTAGCAATTATCTTTTCGAAAAGCAGTCACATCAAAATTCTATATTACATATTTTGTTTTTAATTAAATTTTTATCAAAGGAAAACAATTTGTTTCTCTTGAGAAGCTTTCCTGCAGCATCTAAAATTAAATATTCTCAAAATTATCCCAATGTTGACATTATTTTTACAACATATGGGAATATTGAGATACAATATTTCCAATATTACTGCGGTGCTGTGTGAAAAATAAGTCTTGAATACTTTTTTTTATCTAAGCGATGAAAATATTGCGTCAATATTAAAAAAAAGCAATGTTGCTTTCATATTGAGACAATATTCCAGCAAGTAATATGGAAATATTAGAATAATATTGTCTATAAGCTATAAAAAAAAATGTTGAGCGTTTAATTTCTTTTTCGGGATAATTTATACCAAAAGTGAGAAGTCGATTAGATATTATTAAAGTTCGCTTGTTAAAATGTAAATTAAGTGTCTTTTAAAAACGTGACATGTTGTATAGTTTTTTTAAGATGGCGTGCTAGTCGTTATACTGCACACAAAGTGGCGCACAAAATTATGTGTATATACAATTTTCTTATCGTTGTATAAGTTTTCAGTGCAGGGTAATTATTTTTGTGTTCATAAAGTTCATTGGTTAAAATCTTAGTTTGCAAACTTTTTGAAAAATAAGTTTCTTACGTCTGATATAGTATTGAATATTATGAGAAAATAACGTTTTTATAAAAATTATCTTCGTCTTTTTTTCCCCTCAAATATAAAATATAGACTAATTATTTTGCATATTTGTTGGAAAAATTTTTAATGAATGTTTCATTACATCTTTCTTTGATCAATTATCTTCTTACTCATTCTGTTCTAGTACCTATATAATTTATTAAATTTTTGGAATGCAGTGTAGGATTGTTGTATTAGTTTTTATCCATTATAATTATTAATATATATTATTAAATATAAATTATAGACTATTATTTTGCATATTTGTTGGAAAAATTTTTAATGAATGTTTCATTACATCTTTCTTTGATTAATTATCTTCCTACTCATTCTGTTCTAGTAGGGGAGACCGGGGCGTAGTGGCTAACTTTTTACTCTTTGTTATTTTACTTCGTCATTTTTACATTATTTAAATGTTTATCCCACAGAAAAGTTACTCTAGTATTTCAGCTTTCTTTAAAAAAAAAACGTCCCGATATCTCTCCTACTTTTTTTTCTAGAACGGTTTTTCCGGAGTAATGCAGAGCTGTTCAATACGCCCCAGGCCGGGGCGTTATGGCTAATAAGTAAAATTATTATTTTTAAGTTCAAATTATATAATATTTGAACTAAATATTGTTAATTAAGGTTTGTACATTAAATTTATTATATAAATTATTGAAAATGAAACATATTTAACTAAAACTTTTAATTTTTTTGCGAAATA
>JUFY01027752.1:0-11746 GCA_001855655.1 Leptopilina clavipes | reverse complement strand
TTCCCACTTCCTTCAAAAATGCAACTTTTTTAACTACGTTTTTTATTATTTATTTCCAAAATTACTTTTAAATATGGAGATGATTCTTAATCAGTGCGCTCTCATCTATTTATCCTGACAAATCTGAACTCGATATCTCAACTTATTTACAAGTAATACGACACGCGGGAAACCACTTTTTTCGAGGGATTTTTCCCTCATGGCCTTAATTGTAACATTTTCCTACCTTACAATTTCATTGAGTTTGCGAAAAGAAAATGCGAGTCGAAGATGCACAGTGGTTCTGTGATTCAACAGATATTTAGAAGACTCTATGGTGAATCACAGTTAATGACAACGAGGGTATCATTTGCTTTGAAAAAAAATGTTAACATTAAAAAAAGATACAATATCGAATAGAATTTCGTCTACAATGTTATAAGACTTTTGATAAACATGAATTGGAATGTATCTTGAGTGAGTTTTACAAAAAATACAATTTATTATTCCTCACGATAATTATAAACTATGGCACACCTTCTGCTTTCGCGATTCTCAGTTGGCCTTTTTTTCTTTTCTTTATGTATATGTAATCAATAATAAAGATAAGAAAAAAACTTGTCGACTAAGAAGTAAACATACGGAAGTGTCAATAACCGATTTTCTTAAAACTTCGTCACACTTGTAGAACTTATAAAAATAATAAACCATTTTTTTTTTAGCGACCATGATCCACTTTGAAGGGTTGAAACTACTCCTTGAAGTTATGGGGGTGTAACCACTTAAACGAGGAATACGGACAATAATTAATGGGTTGAGAACAATTGAGACAAAGTAGATTATTTATTTCTAAAAAACAAAAAATTTCAATTGTTTATAAACAATTATTGTTTAAACAAATAATTGGAGTAATAAATCATTTTAAAAACTAACAACGCTAATCAACTGTATGGAAAAAATTGCATAAAAAACGTATCTTACAAAATTTTTTTTTCATTTTACAATAAAAATATAAATAAATAAACAATCGTATGGTGAGTAAGACCTCGCTCTTTTTTCGTTAAAAAAAGTCTAGAACCCACAAATCTTGACCGATTTAAATTTTTTTTTAATTAAAAGGCAATAAAATTCTTAAGAGGACCTTAATCGTAGTTTTTATTTATAATTATAATTGTTATTATTGTTTATTTATTTTGCAATAAAGAGAAAAATGATGAAATAAAAAATATGTAATTTTCTATTTCGTATAAATTATTGATAAGTGATGTAAAATGCTTTAAATCATTAAAGATACTGTTCTACATTAGAAATAAATAGTTTATAGTTGTTTTTAATAATTATAAATATGTGTTATAAACAATTTAGAAAAAGTCATGCGGTAAAGTAGTATTTTGCTCTAATTTTGCTTCAAACTTGTTACTCGGGGGCTACTTGTTTTGTCCCACTGTGCGAGGTCTTACTCACCCAGTGGACACAGGGACATAAAATGTCTTTAGGACGTCTTTAGGACATCCTTAGGACGTCCATGTCTGTTCTAAAGACGTCTCAAAGACATCTTATGTCCTAAAGACGTCTTTTGGACATAAGATGTCTTAAGGACGTTCTTTGAACAGAAATGGACGTCCTAAGGATGTCCTAAAGACATCCTAAAGACATCCCATGTCCCTGTGCCCACTGGGCACCATACAATTATTGTTTATTTATTTATATTTTTATTGTGAAATGAAAAAAAAGATTTGTAAGATACGTTTTCTATGCAATTTTTTCCTTACAGTCGATTAGCGTTGTTAGTTTTTAGAAAAATTTATTATTCCAATTACACAGGCCTACAAATTTCAGACCCAGAAACCAGATTAATCATTCCTGATGTAATTTGTCAGGCTAAATTCAAAACTGACAATGAAATTGCTCTATCACGTCAGGATTCTAAGATATTTTAACTTAAAAGCGTGAAAAATGCCATTTTTAGCAAAATTGACACTTAATAAAATCTACAATAGTATATTGTGCAACGAGTGGAGAACAAGGGCGATTTCTCGCGAGCTCGAAGTTTGCTGCGCGAGCGAAAATCGCTGTTCTCCACGAATTGCACACGATACTTTGTCCAACAACTGTAAAAAATATTTCATTATTATTAAATTTGTTTTATATGGTTTTATTGACTTTTTCGGTAAGGGTGGTACAAAGTATGCTAGTCGCTTGGTCACTGTAGGAATGAGTGGCACTGTGGGGATAGTAGGCAGTATAGTATATAAAATATACGTATAATTTATATACGTGTATATTTTATATGCGTATAAAAAATATGCGTATATAAATTATACGTATATTTTATACACCTTATAAAATATACACGTATATAAATTATACGTATATTTTATACACGCATATTTTATACACGCATATAAAATATACACGTACATAAAATATACACGTATATAAAATATACACACATATAATATATACACGTATATAAAATATACACACATATAAAATATATACACATATAAAATATACACATATATAAAATATACACTATAAAATATACGTATATAATCTATACATACACATATATGTATACCCTAGACTCATTCCTCCACTGGCCAAACCACCAGTGGAGGAAAGTACTACTTTTCTCCACTGGTGCCTATCGTACAATAGTTCAATTTCACTGCAGGCGTTGGACAAAATACATTATAGAATTAGAATTCTTAAAATGATAAAATGAAATATATTAAGTTCTAAAAATATACATTGTTTAAATACTTAAAATTATATCTGAATTTTTAATTTATAATTTTAATTATTTATAATAATTAAGTGACATTGCCAAACAGTATATATTTTTATATATTCAAAATTCAATAATCCCTTGCCAAAAACCGTTTAGAAACTTACATTTTTTACTTCTGCAGCAATTGTATCGCGAATATCACGAGCTGGAATTTTAGTCAATTCGACTATGGATTTTCGCGATATACAGATTTTTTCTTCTTTTCTAAATCCTTCAAGATATGGGTCGATAATCTCTCGGAAACCGCTGTCGTTCATTAGTGGAAATAGTCGGCCATTTTCCGTAACTAGACTAATGGACGCAGATTTCAGTCTCTCTGGTGTCATTAAAACTAAACATTTACCCGAATTTTCTTTCAAATTGTCATTTTTATTTTTCTTTATCGTCGCCTCTTCGTAGATAACATCGCCGAATTCCTTTGAATCAACTTTTTTCAAATAATTTTTGAAAATTGCAGAATGTTTGTTCTAATTGCAGGAAAAGCAAAGAATTGTAAAGATTGATCGACTTACCTGAGGAAGATCAATCGAAATTATTTGAGCTTGTCTTCCGAAAATAATTACACCCAGTAGTATTCCCTTATTCACACCCAACGGTACAAGTTTACAGCACACAGGTAGCAAATTCTCCAAAATCCCCACTCTGCTTCTCTCCGGCCGGCCGGCGTCCTCTTCGGCTACCTCACTTCGTTGTTTGAGTTCGTTTTTCAGATCACTTGGGATATATGAATGGGGGGGAGGGATTGTAATTATTTTCGGAAGACAAGCTCAAATAATTTCGATTGATCTTCCTCAGGTAAGTCGATCAATCTTTACAATTATTTTTCACTTGTCTTTCTCAATAATTACACCCAGTAGATGTTTAAAGATTCAAGCTCGGTGATCTGAATGTCAGTTTTTTTTTTTTTTTTTTTTTTGTGAACTCTTTATTTTGAACAATGAAACAATACATTTTAATTTGGAACGAAGAAACAATTTTTTTTTTTTTTTTTTTTTTAATGTAAGTAACTTACGTAGACAATTACAGTCAATTTAGGTTTAGAACTGCTCTGGCAAAGTCAATTGAATGTGAAGTAGTAACAGGCTTGTTGTAGAACTTATTGAAAGTTTCCGAGGCATGCGTCCACCCTGCAGTTTTGCGGATTGTCTCTATATTAACGCCTTTTCTGTACGCAGCAGATGTGGATGCATGTCTTGTACTATAGCCAGAGAAAATTTCCGTATTTATTCCACTTTCATGAAGTGTTGATTTCAACCATCTACTGATGGATTGAGCCGTGGCTCTGTGGAATGGTTTTTTATAAGTAATGAACAAAAAATTTTCATTTGTTGGACGTAGTTTCTTTGTTTTTTCAATATAATATTGAAGGGCTGATGCCACGCAAAGCTCTGGGCATTCTTGAAAAAATGGCAAAACAATTAACGGTTGGAATCTATTTTTTCCCGAAGTTTTAATTTTTTCCGTAATTCTAATTTCTATTTTGTCGCATAAAATTGATATATTTTCTAATTGAATCAAAGAAAACGTTTGGACTCTGTGTCCCGTTGTGAGCGCGAGGAGCATGGCTAATTTATGCGTAATTTGAGTAAGGTTTAATGACTCAAGTGGATGCAGGGTTTTCAGGTAATTAAGGACTGGATTAGGATCCCATGTTGATGTGTATTTCGGAGTAGGTGGTTTTTTATTGTAAATTCCTTTTAGTATTCTTTTTAATATTTTTTCGTCTTCTAATTTGATGGAAAATAAGAAGGCAAGCGCGGATTTATGCGTGTTAACACTTGAGAATGATAAGTTTTTCTCTGACGTTTCTATAAGATAATTAGATATTTTTTCCAGGCTATATTCAAACGGATTTTGATCATTTTTAATTGAGAATTCCCACCAATTTTTAAAAACGCTATTATACTGTTTTAGAGTGTTTTCTGAAATTGAGTTTATCATTGTAGGGATTGCCTTTTGTGGAATCTTGTTCTCTATCCATTTTTTCCTGACAAACTCCCTGCAACCAGGGTAAGTGATTTGTGCAGTGGATGTGGTAGGCTGAAAGGAGAAATAATTAAATCGATTTGAGGTCCAAAATAGAGTGGTTTACTACATAAGAGTTTATGAAAAAGTGGGTACCACGGTTGAGTGGGCCAATTTGGAACTACTAGTATTCCCTCGGCTTTTTCTTGGATTATTTTGTCTAGTACTCGCGATATCAAAGGAAAAGGGGGAAATGCGTAAAAGTGTTCGTTTTGCCAATTTACCGTAAATGCGTCTACATTTTCTGAGTAAGGATCGGGACCCCAGGATATGTATCTTTTGCATTTTTTGTTAAGCATAGATGCGAATAAATCTATTGAGGGGTATTTGATATTTGAGCAAATAATTTTGAAAATTTTGTCGTTTAAAGAATACTCGGTTTCTATTGATTGAGATCTAGACTGACGGTCAGCAAAATAATTTTCTTTGGTTGGAATATATGAAGCAATTATTTCAATATTTCTTGATTCACACCAGTGCCATATTTTATTTACAATGTTGTTTAAATTTGGGAATTGAACACTGCCTTTCTTATTTATGGAAGCAATTGCTGTTTTATTGTCTATGCGCAATAGGATTGCACAATTTTCATATTTTTTTGCGAATGATTTTAGCCCGTAGAGAGCTGCCCGTAATTCTAATTGATTAATGTGTAAGTTTTTTTCTTCGATTGACCAAAAACCTTTTGTTTCAATTCCACCCGCGTAGGCTCCCCAACCCGTTTGTGATGCGTCAGTGTAGATCTCAATATCAAAATTATTTGGGGTTTTCATGTTGTGATAGGATGAATTTAAGTTTTTTGACCACCACTCTAAATCTTGACGTGTGTAAGGAGGAATCTGAATTTTCCTATTATAGTTTTCGGGCTCATTTTTAAAGGCTTGGAATTTTGCTCGTTCTAGATTTTTTATATGTACCCAACCATATTTAACGGCTGGGCACGCTGCAACTAATTTTCCGATTAGACTAGCAAAATCTCGAATTGAACAGTAATTTTTGTTTTTTATTTTAGATAATAGTTTATTTATTTTTAATTTTTTGTCATCGGGTAATCTTAGAGTCATGTTCCGGCTGTTATAAACAAAACCTAGAAATTTAATTTCTTGGGAGGGCGATAGATTGCTCTTTTTATAGTTTATTAAAAATCCTAATTTTGTTAGTAAATTAATCGTAAGTTCCACTGATTTAGTGCATTCTTTTTTCGTTTTACCTATTATTAATATATCATCTAGATAAATGACGCAAAGAATGTTTAGTTTTTCGCGAAGGTATTGAATTACCGGTTTTAATAGTTTTGTGAAAACATAGGGGGCAATATTAAGTCCAAAAGGTAAACATTGAAATTCAAAAATTTTGTTTTCGTAGCGGAATCTTAAATATTTTTTGTGTGGTTCAAAAATTGGTAAGAGGTAGTATGCATCTTTCATGTCAATGGAAGCTAGAAAACAGTTTTCAGTTATTAATTTAGAAGCAGTTCTATAGTCTTCTAGTTTGAAATGATTGGTTTGAATGAAAAAGTTGAGTTTTTTTAAATTTAAGATAAATCTATACTTTCCACTAGGTCTTAGAGCCATAAAATAACTAGAAAAGAATTCGTTTTTCTTTGACTTTTTTTCTAAAATTGCTCCCATATTTTTTAAATCATTTATCGCGAAATGGAACTCGGCTTTTTCGTTAGGATTTATAATAACCTTTGGTTCTACATTTTGTTTAGGAAATTCGATAAAAGGGATTTTTACCCCTAGGATCCATTGTAGAATGGATTTGTTTTGAGTGATTTTTGTCCACTCCTTGTAGAAATGTTTAAGGCGACCAGCGTGTAGGCTTACCTCATTTAACGCTTCCTGGTCCGATTCTCTCTCCGATGATCCTGATCTCTGTGGGACGAGATGTGTTTCTTCTTCGAATTCGGATTGTGTCGCGAGTAGTTTAAATTGTCTCGCTGCTTTTTGTAGTTTTTCGAATTGTATTCCGACGACTGCGGCTGTTGTTTGGACGTAGATGGTTTGTGTGTGAAACTTTTTTTAGCGAGTTTCAAATCTTGGGCGACTTTTTGGATGGCCACCTTGGCTTTGATGTCTTCTGCAAATTTCGACCCCAAGAGGAATTCATCTCTGTTGCTATTTTGGATTAATTTTCTAGAGTTGTAGTTTAAATATGGCAGGATTTGATATTTTCTACTTGAAGAAATAGCATGGTGAATGTTGCATAACAGTTGGCCTATGTCTGCAAGAGTTGCACATGTATCTTTTAATTTTTCTTGGTCTTCTGTTTTTAAGATTTTATTCAATTCGACGCCAGTTGCTGATAGGGCGTGGGCGATTTGACGTTGAAGTTTCTCCAAGAATTGGTCCTGACGTAAGGCTTTGTTGTCCATGCACTGTTGAATTTCTGCATTCAATTTTGGTGGCGTCATGGGACTGCAATTTTCGAATATTGGATATTTTTTCATGAGTTCCTCTTTTTGATCTTTATTTAGTCCTTCTTTCAGGTAGACGTTCCAACGTACGCATATCTCCTCATGCAAAGGGTCTAATTGTTTATTTTTGTCGTCGGGATTCGATCCGAGCAGGTCAATGAGAATGTTAGGGGTTTCCCCAGTTGTCGTGGTATTCGGATTTTCCGTGTCCTTCTCGGTGTTATTGTCAGTGGGATGGCCCGGGGAAGGCGGCATGTCCTCGGTCTCGCCTATAGCAATAAATACCCATTCTTAGAATAATGAGATTAGATTATAGAGTTTCAAAAGTCTGTAGCGAGACTTTGAGAAAATAATTTTGACATTCATATATATAATTATAATATATTTTGCTATATTTAATATATATTTATTAAATATGCATGCTGATAATTATATTATATATTGATGTGTTTTTGATTTTATAGGGAAAATCAAGTGGAGGCATAATAGCCAAATAGGCATAAAGCCAAATAGGCATAAAGCCGAATAGGCATAAAGCCGAAAAAGGCATAAAGCCGAAATAGGCATAAAGCCAAAATAGGCATAAAGCCGAATAGGCATAAAGCCAATTTTGTCAGACTTTTGGCAAAGTCTTTTATATTTATAATTATAATCAAATAATTATAAATTTGTTTTTCTATATACTTACTTCCTGAAGATGATTGCGTATCGTGTTCGCTCTCGCTGGACGAGTGATTATAGATGTCTTCTCTGATTTGTCGCACTTGCTCTAAAATTTCGTCTAGTTTTCTTCTTTTACTGTTACGAGAGTCACTATCACGAATTTTAACATTTGAACGTTTCATTTTTGTGCTTTCGAAATCTTGAGATGTTGTCTCGTCGGGTACAAATAACGAAGTGAGGTAGCCAAAGAGGACGCCGGCCGGCCGGAGAGAAGCAGAGTGGGGATTTTGGAGAATTTGCTACCTGTGTGCTGTAAACTTGTACCGTTGGGTGTGAATAAGGGAATACTACTGGGTGTAATTATTGAGGAAGACAAGCGAAAAATAATAGTAAGCAATAAAACTCTTAGAATCAATTAAAAAACTTTAAAGAAAATTCTGCAAAATGATTTACATATTTTCATAAATTTTTAGAAATTAAATTATTTTTAATAAATAATTAATAAATAATTTTATTTTGAAGAATTATTCATTAAAATTAAAAAAATGTAATTTTGCAGCAATTTAGAATTGAAATTATTTGCAATATAAAAATGAGAGTAAGGGAAATATTGTGAGAGAGAGAGAGAGAATGAGAGAGGGGGGTGAGATTTGGAAAGAGATATTAAGAAGGTAAGAAAGTAAGAAAGAGAGAGAGAGAGAGAGAGAGAGAGAATAAGAAAGGTTGGTGAGGAGTAAGAGAGAGAAAGAGATTGAGAGGGTGAGAAAGTAAGAGAGAGAGAGAGAGAGAGAGAAAAAGATGTAAAAGAGAGAAAGAGAGAAAGTGAGAGAGAGATTTAAAAGAGAGAGAGATTGAGAGAGAGAGAGATTAAGAGGGTGAGAAAGAAAGAGAGAGAGAGAGAGAGAGAATTAGAAAGGGGGTGAGGAGTAAGAGAGAGAAAGAGATTTAGAGGGTGAGAAAGTTAGAGAGAGAGAGAGAGAGAGACAGAGAGAGAGAAAGAGAGATGTAAAAGAGAAAGAGAGAGAAATAGAGAGAAAGAGAGAGAGAGAGAGAGAGAGAGATTGAGAGGGTGAGAAAGTGATAGATTGATAGTAAATATGGAATGTGAAGTACAAAAAAAAGTATGTGTTATAGATAAATTCGCTTTTCAACCTTTTGGTGAGAAAACATAAACAGGGGATTTTCTTAGAGTGCCTGTTATCACTTATTATGTTCGCAACTCTAAACACTAATTATATGAGAAATAGATTATCGACATTCATATGAAACGATAATCACGATTATACATAAAAATTTTCAAAGAAAAAAATTTAACTATTAATATTCACTTGAACATTTTGTTAAATTGAAAAATCTCTACATATTGCTTTACATTAAAAAACAGCAATTATTAGGCAATGAGTTTTTTTTCAAAATTTATAAATAAAAATTAATATTTTATAATTAGTAAAATTTACAAAATACAAGATTTTCAATAATTTAATTTTTAAAAGTAACTGGAAATAAATTAATAATTTTCTTTGTACTCAATAGAATATAATTGTAAAATTTGATTTTTATTTGTATAATTATTATTAATTTTATTTTTTAAGATCGAATAAATTATTATTAAATAACATGATGATAAAGTTTTAGTAAAATTGACCCAGTGTGTGATTGGTGTGACACATAGTAAGTAAGTAACGGAAGGTTAAATGAAGCAATTTAAATATATAAAACATTAAATTTTTTTGTTACTTTCTTTACAATTACTAAAAAAAATTTTTAAAACGTACCTTGAATTCTGCTTTGCAGTCAGGAATTGTGCACAAATATTTTTCCTTATTGTCATAATCATTAAAATATTTATACGCCTGAGAAGATTTCGGACGACAACATTTTCTAGCACTCATGATTCCAATAAAATCCACTATTTAAAACTTTAAAGTAAAGTATTCTATATCAGCGCGTCAACTGTGAAATACTGGAGCTAGCTAGGCAATGCGATATTGAGAAATCACATACGCGCAAACTCGTGGCGCTAGCTAGTCGTTGCGTTGTGTACCCAAATTTTTGTAATTTTTAAAAAGGGAAATTTATTACAATTAAATAATTTTTATTTAAGTTACTTAAATGACATTCGCTTAAAATATTAAAATTATTACTTCAAAATTCAAATACAATTTATTTCATTTCAATAAAAATTATTTGGTTCAAGTAAATATTTTTTTTGATAACAGTTAATTATGTAATCGATTATTTCATTTAATTTAAGTGCATATTTTTTCTTACTTTAATACTGCATGTTATAATTATTTTTTTAGTTTTTATTTTGTAAATTAATAATATTGTTCTTTCTTTTTTTCTTTTTCCCTTTTCAATTTTTTTTTAAATAAATAAAGGAAAATATAAAAATTCGATTTATCAGACAACATTTTTCACAACATTAATCACCTAAACTGTTGCTGGGATGTTGCTAAACAACATCCTAAAGAAAAAAAAATTATTTTATATTATTTTTTAAGGCTGACCTGACCTTTAAGACTATCACTTTGAGAATTAAAGTTGTCGGATGGTCAGTGGTTAGTCCAGGGAAATGTTTAAATTGTTTAAACGCGAGTGTGGAAATTCGGGAGTGTCGCGAGTGAACAATACGCCTGTGGTGTACGCTGTCTAAGCTACCATAGGTACGCGAGAGTTACCGACGGTTAACAAGTGCTGTGAGATCGCGACTCATTAACCTCGGTCGGTAATTGTCCCTACAGTGCACGCCAACCAGTAACTAACTCGTAGAGCACGATCTCAGAACTATAACTGGTAATACTCTGAACCGTTTTACCGACACTCTATAATGGTGAGTGCTACCCTAACTGCTGTGGTGGTGTCGGTAACTAATAACTCAAAATAAGAGAAAGTGAAATTTTTATTCATCTAGTCTATCCACTGCTACGCGGTACCTGTAAAAGAATGAGAGAATTATTAGCCTTAGATGAGAGAATGTTCAATTAGCTACTCACCCTGATATTAACCGCGTCGTAATATCTGTAGAAGAAGAGGAGGAAAATTTAGATAGCTTAAAGTCAAAGAAAGCGATATTTTTTATACTTACCTGGTGTGTTCGCCGCCGTACCTTACCTGTAAAGAAAAAAGAGAGGATTATCATTTGACTTAGATAAATGAATGTCTATTTAGTCACTTACCTTGGTGTCAGCCGCATCGTCATGCCTACAGAAGAAGAGAAGGAGAATTTAAATAGCTCAAAGTGAAAGAAAGCGTTAATTTTATACTTACCTGGTGTGTCCACCGCTGCGCCATACTTGTAAAAGAAAGAATTATCATTTGGTTTAGATGAATGAATATCCATTTAATTATTTACCTTGGTGTCAACTGCGTCGTTATACCTGTAGAAGAAGAGAAGGAGAATTTAAATAGTCCAAAGTGAAAAAAAGCGTTTATTTTATACTTACCTGGTGTGTCCACCGCTGTACCGTAGCTGTAAAAGAAAAAAGAAAGAATTGTTATTTTGACTTAGATGAAATTTATTAATTTAATTAATTATCTTATGTGTATACGACGCTATACCAATAAATAAAAAAATAACTATTGTTTATTTACCTACCTTAAGAAAATTATTGTTGATTACGCCTCTGTATCGCCGTCAAGATAAAAACAATTACAATTACAATAAAGAATTAAGATTATTTAATATTTCGCAGCGTTTTATTTTTACCTCGGGTCTTAATAAATACGTAAGGAGGGGAAACCGGAAACGCCCTCAAAAAATCGAACTATTACAAGATCAATGTAAGAAATATTATGTATTATCATGTGGTGGAAATGGAAAACTGGATAATCTAATAAATTCGGAAAAACACAACTAGATAGGA
>JUFY01027720.1:0-21001 GCA_001855655.1 Leptopilina clavipes | reverse complement strand
AATATTTGTTAATGTAATGTTTACTGCTCCTAATGTTTGCTAATGTAATGTTTACTGCTCCTAATGTTTGCTAATCTAATGTTTACTACTCCTAATGTATGCTAATTTAATGTTTACTACTTCTAATGTTTGCTACTCCTAATGTATGCTAATTTAATGTTTACTACTTCTGTTTGCTAATCTAAATTTTACTACTCCTAATGTTTGCTAATGTAATGTTTACTGCTCCTAATGTTTGCTAATGTAATGTTTACTGCTCCTAATGTTTACTACTTCTAATGTTTGATATTGTACTGTTTACTGCTCTTAATGTTTGTTAATGTAATGTTTACTGCTCCTAATGTTTGCTAATGTAATATTTACTGCTCCTAATGTTTGCTAATCTAATGTTAACAACTCCTAATGTTTGATACTGTTTACTAACTCTAATATTAACTACTCTTATCTTTGATGCTTCCAATTTTATTTAATCTAATATTTGTTACGGGATTTTCAAAATTCAAAATAGACCTTTTCACAAAAATTTTTTTCAAAATCCCTTCTTTCAGAATTATGCCAACAATCAATTAAATAATTATTAAAATCAGTCATCTACCAGAAAACTCTAAATTTTCCTTCTAAACTATATAAAATATACTTATTTAAAATTTTTCCAGTCCAAAGTCATCATCATGAATTTTTTTTTCTTCTAAATAAAAAAGAAAACCTTTTTCTAAAGCGTATTTCCGCTCGAGAGAAATATCAGAGAACAAAAGAAGAATCAAGATGGGTCGAGAATGTCTTTGCATTACAAAAGTAATCGTCCTTAGGTTATTGGCAGTGAGCACCAGTTTCCGGCGTTGGGTATAAGGAAATGCCAAACGAGAAAGCGAGAGATAGAGAGAGAGGGTGAACGAATTCCCGGAAAGGGAAAAACCACCCCTTCTCAGGATATTGGTGAAGCGATTTAGATTCACGATAACACCGAAAGGGGACGAGATTCTCAGATGAGAATGTGTTAGTTTCAAGTATATTGCACAACTTGGCATAAACCTTCCAACAAAAAATAAAAAAAAAAACCGGACAAAAAGTTATTTCACTCAAAAAATACATTACAAAAAAGAAAAAAAACTAAAATCGAAATGGTAGCGAGAAAACAGCAAAACTGAGTACTTGAAAAAAACGTAATTTATCTATAGTAAATATTTACCTCCGCTTTTCGCGCTTATAAAATATATATTTGCAAAAAAAAAAAAATAGTTTTGAAATACTCCGTTTCAGTTGGAAAATTTTTTTTTTACCCAGATTTCATGTATATTACAAAAAAATCAATCCCAAGAGATAAAACTAGATATTAAAAAATTTTTTCTCCGAGTGAGCAAAAAACAATATTTGCAAATAACAAACTTTGTAAAATTCTGTTTTTTAAAAAAATAATTCTTTGCATTTTGAACTAATTCAAAAGTAAAAGGTCAATCACAAATTAGTTATAAAATTTTACTAATTCAGATTTAGAGAGTAGAAAAAGTGTAAAAAATTAATAAATGATAATAGAAAAATGAAAAATAATTTTTTTTCTCGAATAACAATGAAAAAATAATATAAAAGAAGGAAAAAATAATTATAATGAAAAACAATTTCCAATACCTTTACGACTTTATAGTCCACAAATGAACCGCCGGATCGTAGAAGGGCATATAGCCAATGTAATTCAAATGGGCTATATGCCCTTCTACGATCCGGCGGTTCAAATTGTCTCGAGCAATTCACTTATTTAGTCATTTGTATTTACCGTCATGATTAGATAATCTAATCATAGCCGTCCTCCCTATTTACTATGCAATTTAGATAATTGCAACTTTATATATATATATTCAGGATAAAATGTTGAAAACTTCACTCAACTGGAATTATCGAATAAACAATGTTTGTGTGTGTGTAAATAACTCTTTAAAGGGGGTATATTTTTAAGGGACTTTATCGTATTATAATAAAGTTAATGATGCATATATTTATGCCTTATTAATTAACCGCGTACAATGCAAGCCACAACCACGTGTCACGATTGTAATTACCTTGCGTGGAAGGTCGCTGATGATATGCAGCGTTAAGTGGACTGTTGACTATCAAAATTAATTACCTTTTCGTACATTAAGTTATTGTCACATACATTGTTAATTTTCTCTACTATCATTGCAACTTTAAACTTTGTTTTTTTTTTCTTCATTTTTATTTAATTGGCATTATTTAGTTATTAGAAGGTCAACCGCAATAGCACGACAATTCACGTTAATCAGTTGAGAAACTAGTGGCAATGATAAGAAAAAAAACAATTATTAGAAATATCGCTTACATTGAATTTATTTTTTCAATTTAAAAAAAATAATTTTTCTTTTAATTTTCGTTTCTATTTTTTAATTTACTATTTATTATTATACTTTATTATTATTTATTTATAATTCCAATTTTTTTTTGAATTATTAATAATTATTGACAAATTTCACTGAAAAATTGTGAAATAGAAATTTCTTTTTTTAAATTACCGAATTAAATTTCCATATTTTATTTTTTGGAGCTAAGTAAGAAATTAGTAGATTTGAATTTCGCGCCATTCGAACTCTCTAATTTTCTGTTAGGTGGCAATAGTACTTGTTACTCGTAAACTAGATGAAGTGGACGAGGTATAAAATAAATAAATAAAACTCGAGCAAGGAAAATACATTCTGAAGATAAATTGACACGTTGAATTCGAATCTCCAATTAATTTTTTTTGCGAATTAAGTCTGAGTTTTAAAATTCAAAATGGTGGATCTAATATGGCGGATATTTTTCAAAATTGATTGGATTCGCTTAAAACTCATTACTCGGGGGTTTTCGGGGTTGCTGATTACGAATATGGCATCAGATTTAAGAAATTCAAAATGGCGGATCCAATATGGTGGACGATTTTTTAGAAATTAATTAGATTCACTTGAATTTTGTCACTCGGGGGTTTTTGGGGTCGCTGATCACAAAACAGAAGTCAGATTTTTCGAGAATTCAAAATGGTGGATTCAAAATGGCGGATATTTTTAAAAATTGATCTAATTCGTCTGAAACTCGTCACTCGGGGGTTTTCAAGGTTGCTGATTACGAATCAGAAGTCAGATTTTTCGAAAATTCAAAATGGTGGATTCAAAATGGCGGATATTTTTAAAAACTGATCTAATTTGTCTGAAACTTATGACTCGGGGGTTTTCGGGGTCGATGATAACGAATCTGGACACAGATTATAAAAATTTTAAATGGTGGACGACTTTTTTTTCAAAAATTAATCAATGAAAAATCTAAGAAACGAATTATTGAATTTAATTTTCTGTAAAAAAATTCATTCAATAAAAAGTGACTATTGCCATTAAAAAGTTGATCATTTTTGTTGTGAGAAAAACATTATCACTGCGGATTCATTGAATTGTCATTGTGAGAATGTTTTATTTTCATAAGAAGATATATTGCAAAACAACATTAACTATTGCAGCATACTTGAAGACATTTTCAACTTTCCCATCTTTTATGTATATATACATATATGTGCGATGAAAAAAAAACACAAACACGGAGGGTATCAATATAAACTCCTAAAAGGTCAATCTATCTCAACATTTACCGCACATTATTAGTGTTAATTTCTATTTCGCTGATATCAACGATGTCAAAAGTCCAATAACAAGTTGTTAATTTCAGTGAAAGCATATCCGAATAAAGTTCATCTTTTATGTATCATCACGGTCAACGTGGGTCGCGTGAGGTTATCCTCGTTTACGAGTGTGTCCGACTCCGATCGCAAGATAATTAATTTTACTCGTGAGAAACGTTTTCCATACACGTATATGGCACATATATACTCATCGTTATAAACGAAAATCCCCAAGGGTACGTTGCAAATATACATCTCGAGTATTCCAATTGGTCTCGTGAATTAAAAAAATATAAATAAAATAAAAAAATTCCCATTCTCATATGCTCTTCCTATATCGGTTTTCCCACTCGAGTGGTTCATCGATATATATATATATATAGAAATATACAGGGATGATTTCGAGGGTGATTTTATCGGTGAGCATGGCGCGAAACAAATGGTTAAATTCGAGAAAAAAGCAACGAGGGGAGAGTTGTTGCTCGACGACTATATGGAAAAAGAGAAATTCCCGATACCTCGCGACTGGGAATATTTTTCAATGTATATAACTCGATGGGCCAATATTTACCATCGACGTTCGTCCGATAAAAACATGCAATGCAATTAATGATGACCAGATTCGGGACTAATAACAACTCTTTCTTTCTCTCTCTCTCTCTCTCTTGCCTGTTAAACTGGTTCTTATCGGTGGTTTCGAATTTTTTTTATCCCCTCTCTCTCTCTGCAATTTGCGAATTATCCTTTTAGTCCCTTCATACGAATAACAATTATATTTAATTTCACACCGCATTTTAAGTTCTGTTTCGCTTCTAGAGAATTAAAAAATTTAAAAAAAATTTCATTAAAATAAGAAAAAATCCTCTTGGAAAATTTAAAATAAATATGAGTATGACAATGAATGAACAAAGAGAAAAGGATTGTGAATTGTGTATGCAGAAGCATGTCATTTACGCGTGTATCATTTTCAAGTGATAAACGTTGAAAGGAAATGAAATTTTCTTTACTTTACGAGACACCACAAGGGAAACAAATGTCAACTGTACGCGCTAAAACTTTATGCTAATGTCATATGCAACATTTTATATTGATGCTAAGCCAATATATGTATACCTTGCAATAACCTCAATTGAAACTGAAAATACACGAAAACAAATTTATATTTTCCACAAGAAAAAAAAAATTTTACATTCTCATCAATAATGACAATTTATATGCAATTTTTTTCACCTATTCTAATTATCACCAATTTGAATTTTTTTTTCCCTTTAATTTTCTAATTACTATATAATTTAATGATTAACAAAATCCTTTTTGAAACCAAAGCAGAAAATTTTCAATTCAAAAATCTTTTGAAAAATATAAAGACGCAAAAATCGAGGTATTTTGGAGGAAGAATGTACGTATATATATATCAAAGTAGAACAAGGTACACCGGTGAAATATTAAAGATTGAGCTTTACAAAAGATTTTATTGAAAGCCGAAAAGCCTCGTTTGAAGAGCTAAAGACTTTATTAAAGGTTTTGTCAGAAGTCGAGATTCACAAAGGCAGCGGAGTTTCTCAAAAAGTCTCTGTCTTCATAACCAGAGACAAATATGTCTATAAAAATTTCCCTTCAAACGCCAAAAATATATTCTCTAGAGTTCCATTATAATTTATAATACTAATCCTAATGTTTACTATCATGTTTACTATTCTGTTTACTGTTCTGTTACTATTCTGTTTACTATACTGCGTTTACTATTCTGATTATTCTTTTTACTATTCTGTTTACTATTCTAATGTTTACTAAATAAAGGTATACTAACCCTAATGTTTACTACTCCTAATGTTAACTAACTTTAATGTTCGCGACATCTAATGTTTGCTAATCTTATGTTTACTACTCCCAATGTTTACTATTCCTAATGCTTGCTAATCTAATGTTTTCTACTCCTAATGTTTGCTAATCTAATGTTTACTACTTAAAATGTTTACTAATATTAATGTTTACTATCCCTAATGCTTGCTATTCTAATGTTTTTTACTCTTAATATTTGCTATACTAATGTTGTCTGTGCCTAATGTTTGCTAATCTAATGTTCTCTACTCCTAGTGTTTGCTAATGTAACGTTTACTACTTCTAATGTTTAATAACATTGATGTTTACTACATCTAATTTTTGCTAATCTAATGTTTACTACTCCCAATGTTTACTAATATTGATGTTTACTATTCCTAATGTTTGCTAATCTAATGTTTACTACTCCAAATGTTTGCTAATCTAATGTTCTCTACTCCTAATGTTTGCTAATGTAGTGTTTACTGCTCCTAATGTTTGCTAATATAATGTTTACTGCTCCTAATGTTTGCTAATGTAATGTTCACTGCTCCTAATGTTTGCTAATCTAATGTTTACTACTCCCAATGTTTACTATTCCCAATGTTTGCTAATATTGATAACTATTCCTATTGTTTGCTAATCTAATATTTACTACTCCAAATGTTTACTAATATTGATCTTTTCTATTCCTAATGTTTATAAACATTGATGTTTACTACTAATGTTTGTTAATGTTATGTTTACTACTCCTAATGTTTACCGACATTGATGTTTACTTCTCATAATGTTTGCTATTCTAATGTTCTTTTCTTCTAGTGTTTGCTAATCTTATGTTTACTACTCTAGTGTTCAATGATCCTAAATCAAATTATTCCAATGTTTTCCAATCCTAATATCTACAAATCAAATTTTTTATCTAATCTTCTACTCATTACGTTTTAATCTTGACTGAATTGCTCACAATATTCATGGAAAATATTATATTCCAAGTATATACTTATCGACATGTTTTGATTTTTTTACAAACCCGCTTAAATAAACTCGCAACTCGAGAAAAAAAAACATTTCACTATATAATCAAACACGAAAAGTGCGTTTTGGTTTGAAAGCACTTGAGATTTTACAGCTCTGCGCCAAAGTGGATTCTAGTACGCGTAATTGAGGAACAAAAACAGCCGAAAGAGATAATTCCCTGATAAACTGTTTCGACAGCAACAGTTATTAAACTCACTAATGCTCTATACTGTTTTGTCAGAGGCCAGACTTTCCAGACGTTTTACGACCAAAGTGCTGGAGAATGTAGGAGGCCAATCTCGAGTTCTACATTGTTGAGTCGCCAAAGAGAGCAAGAGAGAAAAAGAGAGAGAGAGAGAGAGAGGGGAATAAGCAAACACACAAGGTCCCGCTTTCCAGTAGCATGAAAACACAGAAGCTACTTGGAGCTCCTGATTCTCTATATTAATAATTTTCCCTGCGGCATTTTTATTGTAGCATCTGTTTTAAGAACGTAAATTTACATCTTAAAACAGATGATTAACGATTTGATTATTTTCCAACAGTAAAGCTCTAACAATGTATTTATGTCTATTGCGTCGAAATCTGATTTGAAAATCTTTATAATTTAAACTAATTAACCCGTATTATGTAACAACTTGAAAAATAATGAGGAAGAAAACCCTAAAGACCTAATTATCATGTTCTGCATGAAAGGGAAAAAGGAAATTATTATTAACGAGTATGCGGTATATAGGTTCAGTTTTAAAGATTTCCTTCAGGAGAAATAGAGAGATACATTCAGCTTGAGTTCCCCTTTGGAGAGATAGAGAGATGAAGGCAAGAAAAAAAAATGAGTTGCTCTACTAGGCGGATATAAATAAGTACAGGGATCAGTGAGCACGTGCGTGGATCCGAAGATCACTGAGTGCGGTTGAGGGGACCTTGTAATGCCACATCGTGCATTATAATCTCCCCCTCGATGATGACACAGCAACTCCTCCTTTTCCTGTGCACAAATCTCACCTTCAGGATGATAATTTGTACCATCTTTCAAGACGATTCTCAAACATCTTTTATCATTACTCGTCGTATTTTTTTTCCCCCTTTTCTCTCCCATCTCCCAGTTCGTTATTAATACAACAACCAATTGGCTCAATGTGAATCTCATCCAGATTATTGAACTCTGGTCCAGAGCAAAATTTACATATAACAATACATCAGCTGAATTTAAAAACTGATCATCAATTATTGGTAATGATGATCAGTAAATTTTGTTACATTTTGCAACAAGATTTTAAATACATCACTGAATATTCAAAATTAACAACATCTTTACTTGAAAATATACCCAATGGCAATATTTTTGGTCAAGTTTTGCATCAACATTTGCTATAAAGATTATTTCATCAACGATGAATTATTTATTGTTGGGGGGAAAAACGAAAAACGTTATACCTGGATAATAGTACGGATGTCCACCATGCGACGGATGAACAAGCGGATGGGGTGCTCGAAAATCCATTATTCTCTTCGTTACTTTGATGCACCAGGAAAATATCAAAAATTTCAACCACTAAAAATATCTTTCAAATCCAATCAGCATTCCGTTAATTCACTTTCTGATCAAAAATAATTGACAAATCGGCAAATCTTTTTCCACAGAATGAACACAATTGAATCACAATAGACTAGACAAATACGTAAACGTTCCGTAAAGCTAAAAATCCACAAGGATTTTTGAAAACAGATCTCTCACTGAAACTCGTTTTTAATCACCAATCATACTGATTAGTAATACCGATCACACTAACATAAAGACACTACACATTTCACCAAAAAAAAAGTGCGTCGCACAAAAATAAAACCCGAAAAAAACACAATTTTATCCAGAGATATATTCTTTTTTTTGCAAGTAGGCGCGGCAACGCTATAAAATGCGTTCTCAACGTTCACCACTTGGTCCGCTGGCGGTGTTCACACTGACCTCGACGGGACATAAACAATGAAGAGAGCAAGGCGAGTTCACACACAAGGAAACTGGGTGGGGGGTAAGAGACTCGAAAATCCCCTCTCTTATTTTGATGACACTTTCTGGAGTAAACTAATTTTTGAATCAGATATGTATTCTTTTTTCCCCCACTTTCAAAAAGGAGAGATTTTTAAACGATTTTTGTGTTCACTATTTAGGGGGAAAAAAAAAAGTGTTACACCAGAATTGAGTGGTTTTTGCGCCTGCGTTTCTTCCACCACCGGCCGGTGTTTTATAGATGGGACAATGAATTTGCGCACGCATACTTTCGTCCGAAAGAAACCGAAAGCCACGGCGGTTGGCACTAGACTGAAAACTAAGTGCTCGATCGACGCTTGGCGTGCCATCGACTTCGCCACCAGTTTTGCTCCCACCTCTCGACTATATTCTCTCTCTCTCTCTCTCTCTCTCTCTCTCTCTCTCTCTCTCTCTCTCTCACTCTCTTCTCACTGATGGTTGTTGGCATAGAGAGAGAGAGAGAGAGAGAGAGAGAAAGAGAGGGACTCTGAAAGATATGTACAGGGGCGCACGACAGAATTGAGCTTTTTGGCACCAGGACCCAAGAGCAAACCCGTCAGCGCTTATTACATGCATCTTTGCAAATCCGAACCACGCATGAAAGCCAATCCCTCGGCTCGTTTATCACTTTTTCGCCTCTAGCATCTTTTACGTCCGTAAATCCTCCCACGAAAGATCTGCACAATGCCACCTGCTCGCGTTCCCTCTTTTTATCAACTATAGATGAAGATGATGAGGGCAAAATCGATTGAGAACAATTATCAATTATCTAAAAGAAGATTCCATTATTCCAACAGCAGATTTTCTATACTAAATATTCCTATTGGCATCACTAATTCTTCCAAGTGACAATATATTGCCAAGAGAATAAGAGAATAATAAGAGAATAATAACAACCGAAAAGAATAAGCAATTGATCATATAGTTTGAACTGCGATCATCGATTCAAGCATCGACAATAAATTTAACAAATTGTCTCCACATTACGCTAATGAAACTATGTATAATTAGAACACTGGCAACTATAGACAATATCGATGACTTATTTGCAAATGGTAAACAGAAGGTCTCAAGTTATCATAATAATTCCTCTCCACTGTATCTGGAACGACATTCACAATTTAGATCTACTGTATTACTGCCTCAAGCTAATGATGTCTATAAACTTCAGGTGCAACAAAGCTGCTAATAAACGCTTCTAACGACCGACAACAATGGTAATGATGAGTTATCACTAGATTTTGGTAAATTATGTATTGCTCATTTATTTTCGTAATTTCGGATCATTGTTGCAAAACAATCCAGCGAGGAGATGAAAAAAACCATCTACAGAGAAATGTGGGAAACTATTTTCATGGAAAGCTATTTTCCTATTTATCTACAAGGGAAAGAATAAAAAGTAACTTTTACTATTTAAAAACTAAAACAGAAACTGTCTGGAATCTCTGTCAATTTTCAGTATTTCCAGGGGTGCGATTTTGTAATTTCACTTTGACTTTCGATTCGATATTGACTTTCACTTTAACATTGACTTTGACTTTGACTTTGACTTTGACTTTGTCTTTGACTTTGACTCATTCAGAAACTCCTTTGTAGTTTTATAACATTTCAATTAGTCAAAGTCAAAGTCAAAGTTATAGTCAAAGTCAAAGTTAAAGTCAAAGTCAAAGTCAAAGTCAAAGTCAAAGTCAAAGTCAAAGTCAAAGTCAATATCAAAGTCAATGTCGAAGTCAATATCAAAGTCAATGTTAAAGTCAAAGTCAATGTCAAAATCAATGTTAAAGTGAAAGTCAATATCGAATCGAAAGTCAAAGTGAAATTACAAAATCGCACCCCAGAGAAATTTTTACTACGTCCGAGGTGAATTTTACTAATTTTACTAAAATTTACTTTGAAAATAGTAAAATTTATTCTGGAAATAGTGAAAATTGACAGAAATTTCAGACAGTTCCAGTTTTACTTTGTAAATAGTAAAACTTACTTTATATTTTTTTCAGGGTATAGAACATCATGGAGTTTATCTTTTTTTTTAGCAAAATTACCGATGAGCGAATGTAACAGTTATTGCCATCTGGTGCAAACCGGCACGCGCTTCCTAGGTTGAGACTTGAAGATTACCAAGGCTGATCATCCACTCCAGCCATCATCTCCTCATTCCCTCTAGTCTGAATCCTATACCATCAGCCAATCCTCCCCGGTTAAGGCGGAAAACCACCCATATATATATGTATATTCGAAAGAGGAAGAGCACACTGGCAAACTTGGGACAACATTTTCGGGCACACCAATGAAGAGGGTTAGACGCGCGGAAACCATGAGGGGGGCCAGGTAGGGTGATTACGAAGTCTGCGGCTTCCTAAATAATTCCCTATTCTGCCACCCCTAGACCCTCGACCCAACTACTACAACATAGCCCTGGAAATTTTGCCGACTTGGTAGAGCCTTCGTTAATTTCCCGGATTTAGCTGCTGTCTCGAAAAAAAAAAGTTTCCTGACGAATGATCAACTCTCATAATAATAAATCCAATATTTCCTTCGAGAAAATTCAATTATCAGAAATGGAATTACTAAAAGAGGGAATAAACCGAGATAATGAAAATTATTATTATTAAAATAATTCAATGATTAGAAAAAAGTTAATAATTATAATTAATAACTTTAGAAAATTATTCGAGAATTTAATTATTAACTGAAATAGGAAAAAACCAAGATATTGTTTTAAAATTGTGATTAAAAATTTTTTAAGGTTAAATTATCGACCGTTGGTCATTGATTACCGAGAGGCTAACACTTTTAATTCGACTAAGTGCCACTAGAGAAAAAAAGATCGCCACTGAGGTGGTTCTCTTTCCACGTTTCATCATTCTCACTGTAGTGTTCAGAGTATACAATCAATTTTTTCTTGTGCTCTTATATTAAAAAATCAAAGACTAATCAATTCAAGAATTTTACGAGAACAGTGTCTGACAAATTGCGACAGTCATACGACAAGAGTCGCAACTTCGATTGAATAGTCTACGTAAAGATGTTTATTGTAAAATAACCTGGCGTATCCAACCTATTTAGCGATTCTATTATTAGTCATTGGTATAAATGGATTGAAAACCATTTTTCGTGAATAGACTACTATCAAAACATTCCGCAAATGTGACGCACTCTAAAAAAACGTACCTAAGAAGCAAAAAGTTTTAAGTTACGTTTGTAACTTTTGGAGTGAAAATACAAAAAGAGGATCTTAACACAAACCATTTTATTAAATCAATCACAAACATAACCTAAAATTTGTTTGCTTTTTAGCTACCTTCGGAGCGCGTCACAAATAAATTTTTGCATCCAACGAAAAAATTCCAACAATAAGAAAGTAAATCATCTCAATATTATTTCAAAAAAGCCTCATTTTCACAGTAATAAAAACATATTCTCCAAGATTAAAAATATCAATTTATGACACGCATTGTAAATTCGTTTTTTAATACTTGCCTTCTCATCTGAATAATAACAAAAAATTTAATGTAATTCGAGTAAGATTTAAAGTTTTTATCTTTTCCTTTATATTTATATGACCGAATCAAAGCACTTTATTATGAACGGGTCATAAAGCACACGTCTTTAGGGAGATAGAGCTTGAAAAGATTCGCATCTACTAGTAAAAATCATACAATTTACAAAAGCGTGTATATAATTATATTTATAATAATTTCTACCAAGTCATTTTTCCCCCTACTATTTATTTTGTCTGTTATTATTATTATTATTGAAACGCAACTATCAAGAGGGGAAAAATATTTCCCTAGTCAATAATTTTTCCCTTAAATGTAATATTAGTGAAGAATTTTTTTAGCAAATAGGAAAAAATTGTGAATCGCAAATTTATTTCGTTTTAATGGGCCCTTTTTTTTTGCTTAAGATTAACGCTTGATAAACTGCTGGCGAACCACAATAACGGTCGTTGATGTGGTGTATTGATGCTCGTGTGCCTATTTACTTGAGCAGAGCTTTTGTAAGCGAGCCACCCGCACGACGTGGTGGAAAAGGGAGACTTTCATGGGGTTGTTGGTGGTTGAGTGGAAAAGAGAGAGAATGAGAGATAGAAAGAGAGAGAGAGAGAGAATAGAGCCCAACAGGCGGCTGTCTGTCGAGTAAAATCAATGCGTGGCGGCGACAGGAAACCTTCCCCCACTTTATTCGTTGGTTCCCTTGAGCCTCATGGTTACCACCACCGACGCTTCCATCGTCAACCAACCCTCTCTTCGCTCATTTCCCTCTCTCTTTCTGTTTCTTTGTTACTTTCTTTCCAATCTTCGCGTTTTTTCACTCTTCGATTCTATTTTTTCTTCTCTCTCATTCTCTCTCCCTCTTTTTCTATATGTTCATGTGAAGTACCACACAACCCAATGAACGACGCACATTTGCGTTTCATACCACATCCCTCGGGACTAATAAGCTGCATTTTTATCACGACTGAACGAGGGTAACTCGCCGTATGACATTAAGGACCATTCACCCTGAACGCATACACTAGTAAATCCATACTCCCCCCTCCCTTCCTCTTCTAATATTCGAGTCACGCGAATAGTTTTTTTTTTTTTTGTTTTTTTTATTAGCCAGGACCCTTGATAACAGTTTATGTTTATGATTATGGTTTTTAAAGACATTTAAGAGGGACAAAAAGAGAATCTAAATGACCGGGAAATATCAACTTTGAATTTTAAACGAAATCACTGGATACGAATTACACACACAAAGTGTATCCGATTTATATCTTAATCAATTTTAAAAGGATTTTAATGTCTCAAAGGGAGAAAAATAATTAACCTAAAAAAAAAGATTTTTTCCAATGGCGTCTTGTGGTATATTAGCTCACTTCTTTACCAACAATCGGGCGAAAAATTATCGACGATCTATGGAATTTACATTAATTTGAATATAAATTATCTCCCGAGTAACTCACCAAAAAGAGAGGTCGCTAATAAGCGACGCCGATTCTCTTGAAATGTCGGCCATCAATCTCGTTTTTTTCCCTGTCAGAAAATTTGGTTTATTGATAAAAATAAAACCCGGCGACAAATTTTATTCAATTCAATGACATAAAATCACACTGTCAAGATTTAATTAATGGAAAAATAATCATAGTTGGAAAATGTGCTACCAAAAATGGTGATATTTATAATAAAGATAAATCGTAAAATTGTGACAAGAATAAAAGAATGTTTCAAAAAAAAAAAAAATTCCTAAATGGATTTTATTTGCAACAGTAATCTTTCTCAATAACTAATTTTGTGAGAAAAATCTTGCATTATAGTAACATTGGAATATTATAATAGAGAAGAGAAACTCAAGCAATCACGTCTCGTGCTATCTCGAAAAGTGCTTAACCTCGGAAAGGTTCTCTCTCTCTCTCGACGAAACGAGGCGTGACCTGAAGAAGAAGCTTGTGAAGGAGAGTAGCAAAGCTACTTTTCGCGCAGTCGGTGGTTAATTATTAACGCAAGCATCAAGGGATTGGCCTCCGTGTAAAGAGGGTGAATATTACACTCTCTCTATATATATATACACCGTCGAAAAGCTAGCGTGTGGTAAGCATTCGCCTCTCAACACTAAAATGTAAATATCCGGTGAAATTTGATTAAATCATTTCCACGCTAGACGAAAACACTAATCGACCTCTTCTTCACACATGACGCAAGTTTTATTCATATACAAAATTACCAAACATCATGTTTCGAGGAGGTGCAATATCTTGACATAACCTCAAAATAAAAAGTATTTTTCAACAGCAAATAAAACAATAAATTAAATTCCACGAACAAAATTGAAGAGAATCTTTAAACGAGCAAAATGAGCCATTTTTTGTAAAAATTAGATTAAAATTACAATTTTTCACTAACTAAACAAAAAACACAAAATGTTAAATATTTTATAACAAATTTTGACTCAAAATCTTCTTTTTTTTTAAATTGTACAACTGGGTCTTTCATAATTCGGGAAAATAATTTTAATTTTGTTTTTATATGGTAATGAAACAAATTCACGAATCCGATGTTGGTTTTTCAAAATTTAAAATGGTGGATCCAATATGGCGGACGAATTTTTAAAAAATCATTATAATTCGCTTGAAATTCGTCACTCCGGGGTTTTTGGGGTCTCTGATCACGAATCTGATATCAGATTTTTTAAATTCAAAATTTTTACAAGTTCTTGTAAAAATTCGTAATAATAAAAAAAGGAATTACTAATCCTCTTTCGTAAATTATATATATATATTATGTATATATATAACATTAAAAAGACTTGCACCAAGCGAAACAATTATTTCAAACTCTTGGCGAGGATTCAAAGAAGAAGAAAAAAAAGAGAGAAGATAAAAAATCAGGGGGAAATCTACAAGTTCCATTAAAATTTCAATTAAAACTCTTGGATGGCATTCTCTCAAGAGAGATATATAGATACATGACTTGAGATTGAGTTATCATTGCAACAACTATCAGCAAACGTGCTGAAGTAAATTAGTAAGGATTGTGAGAGATTCCAACTAAATTGCTCGGTAAGATTCTGTAGATGATCTTTTGTACGTGTGAAGAGTGTTTTAGAAAACGAGTTCCTTGGCCGCGTGCCTCGAGTACGTGACCCGGAATAAGGCTTCCCGAACATAAGAGGGCAAGAGAAGAGTCTCATACTTGATGACGTCGATAGGGGTCATTCACAAACTACGTCACGCTATTTTAGACCTTTTTTGTCACCCTCCCCCCCCAACATCACAGATCGTCACAAGCTACAAGTCCCCCCTTAGTGTGACGTCACATAAGGAATAACCCCCCCCCTTATTATTTTTTTCATTGAATTTAAGATTACTGTATAGTATATTATTTATTTATTAAATAATATTGAATATAATAATTTAAATACATAAATTTAGAGAAAATGTAGTATTTATTTCAATTTAAACATCTTCATCAACATTTTAAAATTTGTGTTGCATTATTTATTAAAACATAGAAACACAGAAACTTCATAATCACTCATTAAATAAAGATTTGTATTTTTAATACATTTCGTAAAGTATTTTATAAATAATGAAATTTTATATTCAGACTTTTTACTAAACTTTATCTTTTTATATAAACTTTATATTATTATATAAACTTAGTCTTTTTATATAAACTTTAACTTTTTATATAAACTTTATAACTTAAAAGTACATTACAAATATAAAACTCTAACATGAAATCTTTAATCTTTTCTTCTTCTTAATTTCAATTATTCGGATTATCCTCCCAAATGGCATTCAAGTGTTCTTTGGTACTTAAAATAGGAGCTTTTGTACTGCAAGGAAAATCAGGAACATTTAAGTTAACTTTATCTATAAACTCGTCTTCAATCCATTCTGCTTCTTCGTCATTTTCTGCGTTGCAAATGATACTCAAAAATTCGTTCGCACGCACAGCAGCAATGCGTTTAGGACGAATCTTTATCGCCGGTTGATTCTCAAGTGTACTACACATTTTAAGATGATTTTTCCCATAGGTCAAAGAAGCATGGTACAAGCCACAATTTTTACAAATCTTTCTTTTGATTTCTTCTTTGACAGATGGACATGCAATGTCATAAGGTACTTGCAAAAAGTCTTTAAACAATGCACTGTAAAAACTCTTTTGCAAATTTTGGGACAAAAGAAGATTGGGATATTTTCCATTTTCTAAATCATAAATGAAATTTTCATTGCCTTGAACGATAGGCACTGGTGAAGGCAAAAAGCGGTTTGGTAAAACTTGGAGTAATGCACTTCTAAATGGCGAACAACATAGACTGTCAGTACACTTCACAATCTGTAAATTGTACTGGCTGCTTCGTACATGTTTACTTTGCCATTCTAGTGATTTGGAAATAAGACTTGATTCTTCAATTTGAGAGAGTTCAGGCTCAATGAATTCACTAACTACAGGGAAATCGTCAATAACTAAATTTGACCATATTTCACTGAGTGTTTTGCCAGCAATCGCGAAGTTTTGTCTTTCTTTTTCAATATCGACTGTATTTCCTTGAGAATCTAAGTGGGTACCAAAATGGTCATAAGGCAAAATGACTCCAGCTAATTCTCTGCTCAAAGGAGCCATTCTCCTTTCCACTCTATTGAAGGCGCTTCTTCCTGGCGCATTGCAAGCTACATAAAGAGCGTCAAGGTCGTTTTTCATGAAGTGATGGATAGATGTTGCAATAACTTTAGCGTATCTCGGATTCTCATCCGGACCACCATCAGCTGTAAAAATTCCAATCGGTTTTGAAACTTTATCGCCTTCGGTATTCGTCGTTTTTAGCAAATTTTTGAATTCATCAAGTTGAAATAATCGGTCAACATCCATGACATGAGAAAAAGCAGTCGAAGAAGAATGCTTCGCTGAACGAATTGCGACATAAGTAGGTCCGGAGTACGTAACTGCGTCAAATTTTCCTAATTTATTTGATTCAATATCAATGCTGGCGTACACAGAAGGTATAAGTTTGTGAGCAGGTGCTACAACCCAATTATGATCCGGCAGCGTTACACGATATTCGACATGCATAAGTAGAGGCGCTTGTTTATTAACAGCCGTGAGTCCAATTGGAACCCTAGCCTTATCATCCTGACTGATAAAGAAAACTTGTTTAGGTCCAAGAATCGAGGCAAGCTCTTCTAAATGATGAATAGTTGCAGTTGCAAAAGCCGCATCCATATGACTTTTATGCGCATCATTTTGAGCTTTTATAAGTTTAACTGGTACCGTTGAAATATGTCGTTTTCCTTCACGAGTACGTGCACAACGTGGAATTAATCGCAGATAAACTCCGCTTCTGCTAATATTGAAACCGTAATGAGCTTTAAGTTCTTCTGTTAACTGATCTAATGTTTTAATGCTCCTAATTAGTTCAGTTCTTCTTCTATTATCTGCCGCACTTCCAAAAATAGCAATATCTACTATAGTTTTTAACAGAGCAGGTTGATCATCCTCAAGCGGAGGACGCCCTTCTTTATCTCTTATTCGCAATTTTTTTTTAGTTTCAGGATTTTCTAAGCATATTTCTTCTAAAGCCCTCTTCCGTTCATGTCTATATTTATTTGATCTTTCCTGACTGTTTTTTATTTTTTCTAATTTTTTATTAGCTTTTTCTAACTCTGATTTTTTTTCTGCTAAATTCTTATTTTCATCGAAGCTTAAGAGATCCGCATTTTTTCTTATTGTTAAAGCCAATATTTCATGATTCAAAACATGGATCCGATTTTTTAATTGATCTTGAGCTGGAGTTTCTCTTTTCTTTTGGGTGTCAACTTTTTGATTATCATTTGTTGTTTGGGAAACATTTTTTTCGACATTCTTTAGCAGCTCGTTAACTTTAGACTTATCAACTGAAGTGGACGTTGACGAAAGAGATCTTAAATCTTGACTGCTTTCGTTTTGATTTGATTCAATGCTTTTTTCTTCAGTAGCCTGAAAACACATTAAAACGTTGAAGCAAAAAGTGAGGCTTAATAATTACAAACTTTATTTCAATTTATATATTTATATTTATATTTAACTTGATATGTTATATTTACTTGATTTTTTACTCCAAAACGCCAAATTTTTGTAAGTATAAAAATTATAAAGAAGTGTAAAAATTCGATATTTTTATCTTTTCATTCTATAAATCAATTTAAATCTAAGTACTTACGGGATTTTAAAAACTTACTTTTGACCAAAACATAGTTAGTTTAGCCATTTTTTTCTTTGCTATGATAGACAACTCTTGTAGCTTTGAGTTCAGTAGCTTTTCAAAATCATTATCTTTTTTAATCGAATTCCAAAATATAATGCATTCTTTTTGTAATTCTTTAGGTGCTGTGTTGGGAAAAGCAGTTTTATACTTTGCGAATAAATTTTGAAAGTCTTTATTCTTATCCATTGTTTCTAAAAAAATTATACACTTTAAAATATTTATTGTATTAAATTATCAAGAATATTCTTAATTCAAATGTTTTAAATTTATAAATGAAATAATGCAACCTTATTAATCATTATAAAATTAATAATATACAGTAATGAAATGATTAGTAAGTTAAAAATATGCTACAATAAATAAACAGTGTTTAAAAATATATCCAAATTATTATTAAACATATTTAAATGAGAAAGTATTGTTTGAAATTATCAATTTTGAAATAGTGTGCAATATACAAAACAAAAATATCAGGATTTTTAAGAAAAATTTGAGGTTAGGTGTTGAAAATATTATTAGGTATACTTACGAACAAAAATGATTTTATTACATTACACAAGAATAAGTCACTATTAAATATAATTCTTTTCAATTAAAGCACTTTGTAAAAAACCTGTATTCAATTTAAATTTAAATTGCTTGAGGTGGATTCTAAAAGTTCTGCAACGAGTTTTACTTACGTTTTAACACACTTTATAGTTTGTTTACTAACACTTTCTGTTCGCAAAACCAAGGCGATTTTTGATTGGTTGTTTCCGTAAAAAATTACCAGTTCAATGAAGTTTAGAGATAGGCAGGGTTGTAAAGTTATGCGCATAGATAGGTTGTGACGATTCACTATTACTTACTCATCGCTGATTACGCGTTACTGAGGGCGCTAAGGCCCCAGGCGAGCAGAAAACCATGAAAGCGAGTGAGAAGTCTTCTCTCTTACACCCATGGATTTTTGCTTTCGGTCGACGTTTTCTGCTCACATGAAACTGCACCCAAAGCATAAGGTTTGAAGCATTCTGTGATAATTTAATTTCTATCGTAATGTGTGACGTCACATTGTCTCTGAGCCCCACCCCCCCCTTAATCACATAACGTCACAGAACTGTTTACTCCCCCCCACCCCTAAAGGTGTGACGTAGTTTGTGAACGACCCCTATCAAGTCCTTCAAAAATGTTGAAATTAGAGGCGTTCTTCTGTACATGATTTACTTGAAATTTATATTTTTTAGGTTAAAGAACCAAAAATTACAACTTATACATTATGGATTATACGGAACTTAGAAGGGAATTATAATCTACACTGTCGTGCAGTACGGTTAATTGGAAATTTATCAGAATGCAGTTGGCATGCAAAATCTTTTTGTGATCAACAAGCTGTTAATGTATTAACAGATATTTTACACTCAAAAACCTATACTGAAGTTCACATAATGGCCGTTAGAGCTATCAGGTAATTTTAACTTACTTAAATAATTTTTTCCAGTCTATCCTGTAGGAAATAAAAAGGATTCATGTAAAGTGAATTTAAAAAATTCTTTTCTATTCTTGTCAGCTTATTTCTTTAAGGACCAAATAAAATTTTAACATGAAGTAAATTCTTTTCGCAATAAAGCAAATATTTCCTAAATAACACTTCATTAAATTACCCACATTCCGGGCTTAGAATCACGAAAACTAATAGGATTTTAAATTATATTTATAAAGTCTCCAAGTGGAAAAAATCGCAAACTGAAATAAAGAAACAACAAAAAAATAATACTGGAAACTATGAAGTTTAGACTTATCACCTAGACTGTTAAAATCGATTGTCGACCATTAAGGGGGGTTTCTCATGGAAAAGTCGGAAAATGAACGTTTTCGTTTTTATGTTTTATTTTTTTAAATATCAATCTAAAACTTTTTACATATTAAAATTCAAGTACTTTTACAAAAAGAAATTTTTTTAGACCTAAATTATTATAGTAAACGTGGTTCATAGTGTGGTGAAACTGACTCTACAAAAAGAAGGCAATTTTGAATCACCGAAAACCTAAAAATCAAAAAGAATTTTAAAATATACATGTGTGGTTATTTACTTATCTAGGGGTTTTACATAAAACTACAAAATAAAAAAATGGCGGGCTTTTGAATCAAAAATTCTAAGAAACTACGTTTCTTTCTCACTTTAAGTTAGCTGGGGGGGGGGAGGGGGGCACCGATCCAGTTTATCCTAGTTCAGTAAATATAGACAGGGTTCCCTAACAAAATGCAAAAGGATTCAAGTCGATATCTTTTTTTGTTTTCTCTTAACTTATTCTACCGAAAAAAAGACATGATTTCGAGAAAAACGCGTTTAAAGTTTTAGGTAATATTTTTTAACGTAAAAAATGAAGTACAGTGAAAAATTAGGCTCACCATTCCATAGTCGGCTATTCCTGGACCATAAAGGAGTCCATATTCTTCCTTAAACAGTTCCTTATGTTTTGATCGGACATCTTCAAACGACACACGAAATGCGGACGCGCGATCGCCGCGAAAATGAATGGATGCGCGCCGCGACAGTCACCCACTGTGATAGATTTGGCTCAAAAACTAACACTCGGATCGACTTAATTTTTTTTCTTCAAAACCATTTGCGGTCCCACTTTGATTTTCACATGACTCATAGGAAAAAAGCTAAGCTTTCCATTGGGATAGGTTAGAAAAAGAAAAACAGAACCGTTTTTGAGATATATTGAAATTAAGAATTTGACCTTGATTTTCAGGGACAAATT
>JUFY01027708.1:0-12401 GCA_001855655.1 Leptopilina clavipes | reverse complement strand
ATATATATTGTTTATGTGATGTAGGTATTAAAAAATTTTCTTAATATTAAACTTATTTCCTACTAGAGCCCAAAACTGTAAAAAATTGTAAAATTATTAATACATTATTAATATGACTTTTAAAACTATTATTTTTTGGGTATATCTTTCGTCCCTTTTTGGTCCCCTTTTTCAGAAAAAAAATTCCCCTTTTCCCCTTTTTTGAGGATAAAAGGTACTTGTGATGCCTGGGAACGTTTCTAAAACATTCCTAAAACGTTCCTAAAACGTCCTCTTTGTCAATTAGCATATGAATTGACATTGCATGAGTGGGTACTTTATGGTACAATTAAATAATCTTGCGTATATTAAAACCTAACGTTTTATTAATTATATTTACACAATAATTAACATATTAGAAAAGATAGCTATCAAAAATAAGTCCTAATTTGATATTTGCAAAAATGCTATAATGTCTACAAGCATTCATAAAAATAATTTTAAAGCGAAAAATGTGGAACGTTTTTAAAACGTTCTAAAAACGTTCCTAAAACGTCTTTTTTGTTAATTGACATCTGAATTGACATTGCATGAGTGAGTATTTTATGGTACAATTAAATAATCTTACTTATATTAAAACCTAACGATTTATTAATTATATTTACACAATAATTAACATATTAGAGAAGATAACTATCAAAAATAATTCCTAATTAGATATTTGCAAAAACGCTATAATGTCTACAATCATTCATAAAAATAATTTTAAAGCGAAAAGTGTGAAACGTTCCTAAAACGTTCTAAAAACATTTCTAAAACGTCCTGTTTGTCAATTGACTTCTGATTTGACATTACGTGAGTAATTTATTTTACAATTAAATATTATTTTTATGAATATTAGGACCTTACTGAAAAAAAACACATGTAAATACACGTGTATTTACATGTGTATATACACGTATAAATACACGTGTATTTATATGTGTTTAATTTTTAATTTTTTTTTAATATTTATATATAGAAAAATATGTACATGTATAATTATACGTGTTTTTACAAGTATAAATACACATGTAAATACACGTGTATTTATACTTTGCCACTTTGCAAATTTTTATTAAATGAATGTAGTTAAAATACCGTAGCACCTAAGCTATAGTTGTCTCTGGGAAAAAGTAGCGTATTTAGACAACCTTTCAAACAATCCAAGATTGAATAAAATTCGTTCACTTAGTCTATCACTACAATGCAAAAACCCTTAATATGGCCGTCTTACCCTACTTATGAATATTAAAATTAAAATTATTTATAAACTATATTTACTTAATAATTAATATTTTAGTAAAGATAATTATCAAAAATTAGTCATGATTATATATTTGAAAAAACTATATATCTACGATCATGTATATAAAAAAATTTTTAAGCGACAAGTGTGAAACGTTTTCAAAACGTTCCTAAAACGTTCCTAAAACGTCCTCTTTCTGAATTGGCATCTGAATTGACATTGCATGAGTGAGTTATTTATTGTACAATTAAATAATCTTACTTATATTAAAACCTACATTTTTTACTAATTATATGCCAAAACGCTATAATGTGTACAATCATTCATAAAAATAATTTTGAAGCGAAAAGTGTGGAACGTTTTTAAAACGTTACTAAATCGTCCTCTTTGTTAAGGGGGAGAAAATAGGTGTAGGACGGCGTTTTTTAAGTGATTTTTATGAATTTTTTTAATACGTAAGGAGTTTATATAATTTATTGCTATTGTAAGGTTAATTTATACACATATCGAAGAGTATCTTTTGATAATTTTTAAACATTTTCTTTAAAAATTAATAATGATATCTGCTGTTGCACATTGTATGTCGCTTAAGGCCAACGCAGAATAGATTTCGGGAAACTCGTTCGCGAACGTCAATCATGAGATAGAGAAAGAACACAAATATATCGCTATCCTTTTCTTTTTCATGTTTGACGTTCGCGAACTTATTGTGCTTAGGCCTTTACTCGTCTTAGCTCACCCGTACATTCACCCGGACATCACAATTTTTATCTGAAATTAATTGTACAAAGGATATACTTTTTTTATCTGTATATCTTTTAGGTGAACCTCAAAAAAAAAAAAAAGTAAATAATTATTTTTTGGAGAGGTGTGAACAAAAAACATGCTTTTTTACCATTTTTTCATACAATTTTTTATTACAAAAACCAAAATTGAACAAAGATATTGTTTAGGATTGAGCTTCAAATAGAGCGTATTTATATAACGAAACTACATGCTGAATTTCACAATGATTAATTAAAAACTTGTCAAGCTAGAGTGTACACAATTTCGAAAAAGTCGTTTCGAGAATCAGGCACTTCGGAAATTCTTGATAATTCTTGCAAATAAAGTGGTTATGAGTTACACATGAAAAAAACTGAAAATGTCATTACCGTGAGACGTACCAAAATGTCACTACCGTGGCACAATTCTTGGATATGGCTCCTTTATCACGTTGTTCTTGTAAACTGAGTTTCAATAAATACACAGAAAAGTAAAAACTGTTTAAGTAAATATTTTTCATGTGTATGTGGTTGAATTTAACCTAGGGTGTTTACGAGGTACACGCTGTGAGCGCTCTGAGAATGGGACAAGCTCTTCTAAACGCATTGATTAGAAAAAGATACATTTATGCTCACAGCGCTTACAGGATGTAGCTCGGAAACACCCCTATTATTTAACCCCTTCAGTGTCACTGACGCCTATATGCGTCATACCTAAACTTGGACAGGAGAATCGCGTGACGCCTATGATAAAAATCATATTTTTTCTTTATAAATTCGCTTGAGATTAGTTACTCGGTGGTTTTTGGGGTCGCTGATTACGAATCCGATGTCAGTTTTTTAAAACTCAAAATGTCGGATCCAAGATGGTGGACGATTTTTAAAAAATTGATCGGATATACTCGAAATTAGTTACTTGGGAGTTTTTAGAGTCGCTGCGGTTCGAATCGAATTTCGAGTCAATGCAAAATTCGAGTTTTTGCACAGCTCTAATAAACACTATAATGTCTACTATCATTCATAAAAATAATTTTAAAGTTAAATACTGTGGAACGTTTCAAAAACGTTCTAAAAACGTTCCTAAAACGTTTTCTTTCTAAATTGACCTCTAAGCTGACAATTCTTAATTAATTTATATTACAATTATATTATCTTTTTTTTAGATATGTGAAAATTAAAATGTTTTTATAAAATTATCTTTGAGGGTTCATACCATCTTACACACCTGAAAATTAAGCTATTTTCTGGAATTTTTTTAGAATTCTTTTAGATTATTTCGATCTAGGTCTTTCTTAGTAAAGATAATTAACATAAATTATTGATAATTATAGATTTTCATAAACGCTATAATGTCTACTATCATTCTGAAAAATAATTATAAAGCCAAATAATGTGGAACGTTTCAAAAACGTTCTAAGAACATTCCTAAAACGTCCTCTTTCTAAATTGACCTTAAGCTGACAATTCTAATTAATTTATATTACAATTATATTATCTTTTTTTTAGATATGTGCAAATTAAAATGTTTTTATAAAATTATCTTTGAGGGTTCATACCATCTTACACACCTGAAAATTAAGCTATTTTCTGGAATTTTTTTAGAATTCTGTTAGATTATTTTGATCTAGATCTTTCTTAGTAAAGATAATTAACATAAATTATTGATAATTATAGATTTTCATAAACGCTATAATGTCTACTATCATTCTGAAAAATAATTATAAAGTCAAATAATGTGGAACGTTTCTAAAACGTTCTAAAAACGTTCCTAAAACTTCCACGTTTTTAATTGACGTCTGACACGGTGCTCTGGAGTGAATTTAAATAAAATTTTTAGGTAACTCAAATTTTGAAGTGGATTCTGTTTTTAGGTGGTATCAGAATGAAAAAAAGCTCAAAAAGAAAAAAATTCACTTGGCGCTTTTTTTGGCAGCGAAAATAAAATTTTTATCTATGATGATTCGTGAACAAAACTTGTAACGTATTTGTTCAATATATGTGTCCTGACACGGTGAAAGGGACCTTACGCCACATCAAATTATTGGTTATGTTTACAAAAGTTTTTGCTTGTTTTAAGATTCATTTTTAAATACCTGAATTCAAAAACAGTTTTTATTAACTATTTTATCTACGAAATAATTAATAAAAACTGTTTTTGACTTCAGGTAATTAAAAATGAATCTTAAATCAAGCAAAAACTTTTGTAAACATAACCAATAATTTAATGTGGCGTAAGGTCCCTTTCACCGTGTCAGGACACATATATGGACGTAAGAGTTAAAAGGTCTGTAACTTTGCATTTGTTTTGAAGTTGATTTTTCGGTACTCTATCCTGAGAAAAATAACCTTAAAGTAAATATTGTGATTTAAAGTTAAAAGCAAGTAAAAAAAAGACAGATGATTTTATTATAGTCTTTACTTAGAGGAATCGTTTTTGTAATGAACTAACTGGAAACCGAAGAACGCATAAAGATGCCATCGCTTACATCATTTACATGCAATTCACAATAGTAAATATTAATAATAACAATTTTCATTCTTCACATTAATTGTGGTGCAAGAATAGTCAAAAGAATTTACTGATGGAAATGATGAAAAAAAAGTCGTAAATTTTATTGTTTTGTTTAAAACTATAAAAATATTTGTTAATTAAGACTTAACAATAAAAAAAATTATTTTTATTGAACAGAAACAAGTTTTTTATAGGTCAGTAAGCAGAAAGGAATATTTTACTCGAATTTTCCACTGCTTGTGTCAGAAATATAAACAATTTTTTTTTGAACGACGACGTTCACAACCGTGTACACGTTTGTAAATGTCCTCGTTGGTAAATAAATTTTCAACCAGGTTAGACGGACCAGATCGCGTCATATGTATTGTAAACTATTCTTGCCCTATGAGCACTTTTTTCGAATTTTAACTAATTTTCAGTACAAATTATTTTTTTTTTAAACGAACATTATATTCGTATTCAGCACAAAATTTCACTTTAGAATACACTTTTCTAAATAAATATATAATAGAAATTATATTAAAAAACCTTAAATAAAGAATCAGATGATATTATAACCTAAACCATGTTTGGCACAAATCAGTATATGTATATAACGTTTTCAAATTGCGGATGGAAAAGCTTAGACATTTTTTGGCGTCTTCTGGCATCAAGGCGAGTACACATGACGAATGGCGCGCTTATTGAATTAGCCGTTTAGGCAATAGAGTCACTTACTATTCTTGCACTCTGACTATTCTTGCCCCACTCTCCCCTATGCATTATTCCCCTACTGAAAATCCCAGTACAACATGTACAAGATCCTGTACAGAAACTTGAACAAAAAATTTAATTAGTACAAGAAAATGTACAAGATATTGTACAAGAAAATGGATTTTTATAAGAAAATGCACATGATCCTGTACAAGATCTTGTAGAGGATCATGTGCATTTTCTTGTACATTTTCTTTGTACATTATTTTCTGTAGTAAAAATTCAAAACTTTAAAGGCTGCGCAGTAGTTTTCTTAAGCCTTAACAGCTGCGCTGTTTTTATCATGCATACGTGAAGAGTCTTAATGATTAGAAGTTTTTAAAATTTTGTTTTATGCCTAAAATTTTTTTTATGAACGTGTTCATGCACAAGTACTTGTACAAGAAAATGTTCAAGATCTTGTACATTTTCTTCCACAAATTTATTTTTGTTCAAGATCCTGTACAAGATCTTGTACAAGTTCTGATACAAGAACTTGTTTCAATTTCATATGCTGAAATTGTACATTTTCTTTACCAGAACTGGTACAAGTTCACTTGCTGAACTTGTACATTTTCTTGTACAAGATCTTGTACAGGGATTTTCATTAGGGGATCTAGACTATTCTTAATGTGAAAAATTAAAATTGTTATTATTAATATTTACTTTAAGGTTATTTTTCTCAGGATAGAGTACCGAAAACTGAACTTGAAAACAAATGCAAAGTTACAAACCTTTTAACTTTTGACGTCCATATATATTGAACAAATACGTTACAAGTTTTATTCACAAATCATCATCTATAAAAAATTTTATTTTCGCTGACAAAAAAAAGCGCCAAGTGGATTTTTTTCTTTTTACGCTTATTTCCATTCTGATACCACCTAGAAACAGAATCCACTTTGAAATGTGAGTTACCTAAAAATTTTATTTAAATATACTCCAGAGCACCGTGCTGAATTGACATTACTTGAGTAATTTATAGTACAATTAAATAATCTTCTTTTCAAATATACTTAAATTTAATTTGTAAAAAAATTATATTTGCTTAATAATTTACTTGCTAGTACAGATAATTATCAAAAACTATTGATAATAATTATATATTTTCATGGACGCTATAATTTCTATGATCATACATAAAAGTAATTTTCAATAAAATAAATGGAACGTTTCTAAAACGTTCCTAAAACGTCCTCTTTTAATTGACGTCTGAGTTGATAATACTTATTTAATTTATGGTACAATTATATTATCTTTTTTTTAAGGTACGTTAAAATTAGATGATCTTATAAATTTATTTTAAATTAATATTCAAACTAAATAATGATAATTATAAAAATAAATTCATAATTAGAAATTCACATAAAAGCTATAATGTCTACAATCATACATAAAAATAATTTTAAAGGCAAATAGTGTGGAAGTTGTTTAAAAAGTTGCTAATTGAAGTCTGTCTAATCTGTCTTCCTAATTGACGTTGAAGTTATATAAATCTTTTTTGTATATCCCTATATGGTTGAAAGCATGGATTTTGAAAATTTACTTTTTTAATATTATAAAAAAATTCAAATTTCGAAAAACTTCGACACACTTTTTACTATTTTAGGTTTTTAATCACCTTAAAATGAAATTAGAATGCAATATATTTTTTAAAACCTTAAATCTAATAAGCAGTTCTTTCTAAAACCTTTGTTAAAAAAAATGTTTCGATTTTTTTGTATTACATGTATTTTTTTGCTCGTACTCATTAAAAAAAAAATAATAATTTATATGAACATACCATCCGAAAGAGGACCTAAAAAGCTACAAATTTGACCCATAGTTGATTTAAATTGGCGAAAAATAAAATTTTTACATCAAATTTAAAAATGTTATAAAATCAACGTTTCGAAATTTAGGCTTGCAGGTTGACTAACTTTGGTAAATTGATAATATTGGAAAAACTCAAATAAATTTATGAAAATTTATTAAATTTCACTTACATTTGATGTTTCTGAACATAATAATATCAATTAAAAATTTTTAAACAATTCATTAATAAATAAAATTTTTTTAAATAAAAAGAATTTTTGAAAAATAAAAATTTTTTTTTTAATTGAAAATCAAATGAAAAACAAGATATGTGAAAAATGAAAATTTTACTCTAAATTACCATTGGACTCGCATTTCGGACATTTGTTAAAACTTAACAGAATTTTCACTGTTTAGTTTTTCTTCTCCGTTTTGCTAGCGGTTCCGATGATCTTTTCGGTGGAACGTTGCGTTTCTTATTTTTGGCTTGATAACCATTCCAAACATTAAACAATCATAAAAATGTCATTTGAGTGTAAATAATCAAAAAAGAGAGGTTGGTCAACCTGCAAGCCCTAAAGTGAGCCAACCTGCAATTTTGAACTCTATTTTTAAGTCAATGAAAAAAATGTTAATTTATTATATTTTGAAAATTCCTTTCGGATTATCAAAATTGATTAAAAAAGCAACTCAGACAAAATTTTTAACTTAAATTATCTATAAAAATTTTCAATTTGTTAGCACCTGAAAAAGTCACAATTTTAATTTTTCAATTTTTCCACATGTAAATTTCAGAATTTGTTTAACAAAAACATTTTTATTACTTCTTTTTGCTCCAAAGGAGCATAAAAAGTAATAACTAATCATTTGACAACAATATCAGTCGCGTTTTTAATTATGGCACTTCTAGAATAAAAAATAACGCAACTTGGTCAACCTGCAAGCCTGGACAACCTGCAAGCCTCTCCCCTACATTTGTTTTAACGTGTTAAGTGTTTTTGTGTATTCAAGATAGGAGGTTGAATTTTTTCAAGTGGTGAAAAGTATTAGGTGGATTTTTTTGTGTTAAATAATCAACAGTGGAAAATATTAATATTTATTAGTTCCTTTAACACATTTTGTGAAAATAACTTTATATTACTGCTATGTATCATTGACAAGTGAATTTTGTTAGAGTAAAAAATTTTCGTTAATGTCTTTTGTGTGTAAAATAATAGTGCTAATATAGTTTACAAAATAGATTTGAAATTTAAAAGTGTAAAGTGAAAGTGTATAAACTTGAATTGTAAAGTGTAAACCTGAAAAGTATTTTCAATTTTTTTACATTTCATTGAGTGTGTGAGGCCAGTGATAATATAATATACGAAAGTTAATTCGGTAAGTAGTTTTAATTTTGTAAATCACACCACTTCTCCAATTTTCTATTTTTTCCTAAAACAGATTATACCGTATTAGTAATAAAAATAATACAAATAATATTTCAAGCTTATTGATTACAAATTACAGTACAGATTATATGTGCTATATGAAGTCGCGATGAGTGTAATAATTTTGTTAAAATCATAAAACACACATTATTATTATTTACGTATGTATGTAAATTAGAAAAATACATAAGTTACTGTTTGAATTACTTTAGACAGGAAATTCTTAATTTTCTGTACTTTCAAGGATTGTAATTAAATTTTCTGTCAAGTTAAATGATAAGATGCTAAAATTAATATTACAGACTTTATGTGCACGGTTCATCTATATATTAGCATACATATATTGCTTAAACCACACTATTAATGTATAACATAAAATTTTACTGCATTGCAAAACTGTATATAAAATTAAAAAAAACAACTGACTTTATACTCTCTATATCTGAATCAGTGAAAGCCACTGATTTTCCAGCTATAAGTACACCACTGATTCCAATTAGCGAGTATAAGCTGATAAATTAGTGAAAAATCAGTGAAATTTCATTAATTCATCAGCGTATTTACGCTAATTGAAACCAGTGGTATACTTATCGCTGATTCTAGAGAGTAAAACAATGAGTACCTTTTTTATTTTAATTTATTTAATAAAAATAATTTGTATAATTATAAATATTTATATGGTTGAATTATCTACACTGTTTTTTCTGGTAAAAATTCATTTTTTTTAATTACTTTTATCAAAATAAATTAAAAGCTTTTTACCAAAAATTGTTTAATATTTATGCACTCCAAATAAATAATGAACAAACATGTATATACATGAACATAAACTTTTACTACAGAAAATCACTTGTTAATTGGTGTAACAGTGTCAGATAAGTCGTAATAAGTGTGATACTTTTGGAAACTCAGAAAAACAAATATCGAAAATATTCTAAAATTCATATTACAGACTTTACGTGCACGGTTCATTTATGCATTAGCATAGGTGTATTGCTTTAATCACACTCTTTTTAATTTAAAATAATGTATAACAAAATTTTGCAGCATTGCAAAACTGTATATAAAATTTTAAAAAATAAAGTGACTCTATAAAACAGTGAGTGAGTGGCAAACATTTTATTTATTATATTTTTTACAAAGAACTTTGTCACGTATTAACCCTGCACAATTCAACTATATTTAGAAGCCTTTATTTTAATTTATTTAATAAATATAATTTATATAATCATAAATATTTATATGGTTGAATTATCTGCACTGTTTTTTTTGGTAAAAATTCATTTTTTTTAAATTATGTTTAGAAAAATAAATTAAAAGCTTTTTACCAAAAATTTTTTAATATTTATGCACTCCAAATAAATAATGAACAAACATGTATATACATGAACATAAACTTTTACTACAGAAAATCACTTGTTAATTGGTGTAACAGTGTCAGATAAGTCGTAATAATTGTGATAGTTTTAAAAGACCACAATATTGCCCATCACAAAAGTCGAAAAATATTTTTTGGGGGTTTTTCGGAATGAGAAATGACGCTAATGTTACTACTTCCATTTATCTAAGGTTTTGAAATTTTTCAGGGCTCTATTTGAACCTGAAACCTTTGAAAAAATGGTTCAATATTTTTGGTTCCGCGTAGAAAAAACGTTTTCGGCCCTCAGCGTCGACGCCAACTTCAAGAACCTATGTGATATATATAAAGAAAGAAAAAATTGACAGATTTAATGCATTTTTTATGAGTCTTGACAGCTGAAAATTTTTTCAAAACTTATGATTTTTTCTAATTGGTATTTCTATTACATAAAATAACAAAATTTATTTCCATATAAGAAATCTATTCCTGATTATCAAGAATGGTATATTGTGATTAATAATAAAAACTCGTGAAACCATAATTTCACTATTTTTTTACAGGATCCTAAACAGCTGAAATATTTTCAGAACTTACAAATTTTATGATTTAACTTTTTGTCAAGTGAAATAAAAAGTATTAATTTTTGGGGAGAAAATTCTTTATCCTGTTCATCAATTTATTCTATTATGAATAAATTATTTTTAATACCTAGAAGTATCTTTATACAGTATATATTACATTATTTGTTTATACGTGTCAACAATGTAAGAAGCAGTAAGAAAAAAATGTGAATTTATCAAATATTTGCATTTCATTCAACTGATTTATAATACAATGTAAACAAGCATTAATGCATGTAAAATTATTTATCATGAAAAAATATTTATAACTGTATATAACTATACATTGTCTAAAAATTTACCACTTTTAATGTGAAAAATACTTGGCTGTGCTTCCATCAAAATATTGACATTTAAATAAACTTTTTAATCGAATAAGTTTATATATTTGTCTAAATTTGTCCTATTGATAATATTTTAAGTTTATTCTATGCATTGTGAAAAATAGATTTATTTATTGTCACTTGTAATTTTATGTGAACTTATATGCATGATTTTGTTTTAAAAAACAGTGAATAAACATAATGCAAAATTCATGAAATTAGCAAAAGTCAATTTTCGACCAATCATAATACTTTCTCATGTGATGAGAATGTAATAATAAATTATTTTTTGCAATTATTTTAAAAACTATAGGGTGTGGTAAAAAGCTTTATTTAGAAAAGTTGTAGCTTTAAAAGTGACGAAAAAAAAGTCACCAGGGACGTGCACCAATGTGCTGTACTTTAGTAGATAAACGAGGATGAATATACGATTTTTGTGAAAAAAAGGTACAAAAAATATAATTATAGAGTGGTTTTTAAAAAAAATGTCACTTTTGATTTTTCAATTGTCTTTTTTGAGTAAATTGGAATGAGAATGTGTCCATATCGCTGGACTGATTTTTCCCCTCTTTAAAGAAATTATAATTTCCATGCTATTTTGGGTTTTTTGGAATTTTTTGATCATTTATGGGACATTATCTTTTAAAATTCACTTTAAATCGAAAAATGTCATAAAGTAAAGTTGTTTGCTTTTTTAAAATCTAAAAGAATATGAAGTTGAAAATTTTGATTTTGAAAAAAATTGAATTTTCAAAATTTTGAAAATATTGTACGTTTTGTATTTTTCAACAAAAAATGCTGGCTAACGAACTTAGCCTTTATTTTCACACGATTTTTAAGTATGCCAAGTTTCAAGTTGATCCGATAAGATTTTCAAAAGTTATTGTAGGAACAACATTTTGGTCTACAACCGGACATACATACATACATACATACATTCATACATACATACATACATACATACATACATACAGACACACAGACAGACGCCATCGCCGGACCATGATTTTTGGATTCAGGGCACCTCAAAACGTAAAGATATCATGAAATTAGCAAAAGTCAATTTTCGACCAATCATAATACTTTCTTATGTGATGAGAATGTAATTACTGATTTTCTTTGCCAAAGGTTCACTCATATTTTGGCCATACATGAAAAATTCAATTTTTTCAATTTTTAAAATAGAAGAAAAAGGATATTCTTCGCCCAAGGTTCATTCCAATTTTTTGTTTCCTGATTGCTGTGCAATAAATAGTTCCAGTCTTACCGGTCAAAAGATCATTACAACAACCCAGGTGCGAATTTTTGGTCGGCGCAGAGTTGGTTGGCCCGACAACTCATAACAACGTTGGCCCAACTTTAAGTAGATAGTAATAAAATTAAAAAAAAATTATTAAAATACTAAATGATGCAAAAAGTTCCGCCAAGTAAAAGTTTTAGCAAATGTCCAAAAAATTAGTGAAATAAAAGTTTACCAAGAAAAATTTATAACCAAAGTTTTAATATTCATTGATTTTCTTGATTTGACTAATTAAATTTTTTCAATTAAGTCAATGTTACACGTTATATTTTGAATTGTAACAAATATGAAACTTAATTTAA
>JUFY01027674.1:2707-15288 GCA_001855655.1 Leptopilina clavipes | reverse complement strand
TTAATTATTTGAAGACCTCCACGGAATAACGATATATGGCACATTTTAACATTAATGTAATTATAATGAAAATATTTGCATGTATTATTGAAAAATATGCCAAAAAGAATAAAATAGTAAAATTGTATATATAGAGTATACAATTAATTGATTTTTTATTATATACTTTGCTTGAATAACTATCTATGGCAAATCAAAGTTGAAAATTGTAAGCATTTTTAATTGTGCCATAGATCGTTATTCCGTGGAGGTCTTCAAATATTATAAGTTCTGGGATTTTAAAATGTCTACAAATTAAAAAATAATTTAATCATACGACTTTAGTTTGTTAAAGATGAATTTGATATTTAAATAAATAAGAATCTTATTAAGAGAATTCAGATTTAACTGTATTGAAAAATATACTTTAAAACAAAGTTAATTAAGAAAAACTCTAAATAATCATCCCGTAGTAAACGTTAATTGCTCCTCGGAAACAATAAATTATTTAAAGGTAGTGGATCCCTTCCTTAGATAATTATTGTTCAATTATCTGGTTGAGAGGCCATACTTAGGTCTGTTGATCATTGATAGTTGAGGGAAAAGATGTTTTAAAGGTAAGGTCAATAAATGATAGACAAGAATTACAATAAACAATTAATATATTATCCCCAAATAAAATAGATAAACTCTACAAACGACTTATTATAAAAAATGAATTTATATTTCAATACAATTATAATTAATCCCTTTATGTTCAATTACTGATAATAATAAGAATTTATAAGAAAAAGCTATTATAAGCTATTCTTTATGTGTGTGTGTGTGTTGAGGTGTTGTATGTATGATGGTGTAAAATTACAATACTCACTTTTGTTCTCCTTGACAATCTTTATTTTCAGATGGTTTTTAATATTCCTTATTTGACTATTTCGTGTCACCAGATTAATTCTTTAAAATTTAAATAAACAAAAATAGGAAGAACCAAAACTAGGTTCACTAGTTTGATAATTCACTGTAGATTTGCTTAATTAAATAGTTTATTTGATGATTCAGCCTCAAATGTTGAATTCCCGACACTTCAATAAAATAATACTGAATTTGACTTTTATATCAAATTAATCTCTTTATTTGTATTTACTTTATTTTTACTACTTTTATCCAAACGTGTAAACTTTGCTGTTTTAACTATTTATTTAATTATTATTCTTTTATTATTATTTAATTCATTTTTTTCAATTATTTATTTTTTATTTCGCATTATTTATTCACTTTTTGCGTTTTTCAAATATAATGATAATAATTTCAATATTTCTTTAAACTTCAATATTATTTAGATTGATCTCTTCTTGAGATTCTTGTTATGACTTTTTACTTTTAGAACATTCGACAATTGCTTGATACTCTTCAAATTCAACTGTGTGGATTTCCTTATATCAATTGATTTTATTGAATGACAATTTTGGGTAAGGAAAACATAGTTAAAGTTTATTGCACTTGGATGTACCAAGTCAATTTCTGCAACCTTGCAGATTTAGGCATTGGCGTGATCCGAGTTCCGTGACTTAGATGCACCATTCTTTAAATTAGGAAATATATGTTCTACTTAGTATTGTTTCTGAGTGTATTGTACTTATTTATAAGACAATATGTGAAAGAATATTCATTATATTTTAAGGTCCTCAAACTTTGTTGCTCAATTTTACCAAAGAATTGTGGTTTGGAAAATAATATTTCCTCGTATTAAATTAAATTATTATTTTAATTGTCAATTGAAAATTCCTTTGAATATTGTTATTGTAATTGTGTAATTGTTTATAATGATTGTTTCATTGTTTAACGATATAATGTTGGCGTTGATTTTAATAAATAACTATTCAATTTTTACAATATAAAAATAAAAATTTCGAATGACTACGTCAGACGTAACAGTGGTCATAAGTTTATAATTTTATGTGTTAAAAAATCGTAATATTTTATAAGTACTAATTGATACAAATTTTTGAGTTTATCAATTATATGATTGTAACAATACGAAGGTTAAATTAAATTACAAAAAAGTTAGGTATCAAAATAATTTTTAAGAAAATTGAAATATAATTATTGTTACTTGAATTCAGACAGTTTTATATATCATAAATATAATTAATTGGAGAATTCCATGTATATATAATTCAATATACTCGTAAATATTTTAATACACAAGTGGTATTAAATTTGATTTGCGAATGTTGTGAATAGTAAATGGAGATCTATTTTCGTGAGGTATAATACGGTATCGAATAGCGTTTGGTCGTGCTTTCTGACGTGACATTTAGATAGGGATGTCAACCGTCTGGTGGGTAAATCTGTCCCTGAAAGCGACGGTAGTTTGGTGTATTTCAAGTCATCTCCATCTCGCCTTCAAGCGAGCGAGTTCACTCTTGATCGAATTAGCGCGCCGAGAATGCCTGATACCCTGACAGTCTGAAGTAATTAACGACAGAACGCGAGGTAACCAGCCATTATCGAAACAACAGACTCATTCTCCTTTAACTCCTTGATATACCAGTGTTTCCCCCTTTTCAGGGACAATCTTCGACAACTTTCTTTTCTCGCTACACAAAAATATATAATGCTCAATTGAATTTTATTTTCTCTTCCCTTTAGAAATTAATTTAAAAAAATTTTTAATCTTACGTCTCATTTTATTTATTACACTTGATTTTTACTTATTATATGGATCATAATAGCTTCTCCGTACAAATACGAATCTGATTGAAGTAGTTAAAATCATGTACTTTAATTACTTATTTATTTATTTATACCCTCGTCTATTGATTAATACAAGCTTATACAAGTGTCCACGTAGAATTTTCCTGACAAATAATTCCTTAAAATCTAAAGTTATTAAATATTGCATCTACAGAACGACTTGAAATTAGAAGTACTCGCATTTGCCTGGATCACCCGTCTATTTGGGTCTTCTCACCAGAGGTGAGGAAAACTGTAGAAAACTTCTCCTGAGTACAACCGGTTTATCAACAAGTTCTTCTCATTTCGTTGAAATGCCAATTTCCCTGGACGACTTTTCCCGGCGGGTATTCCTGCCAATTGACTATTGCCATATCGTGAAATTCCTCTATACGACTATTGGCGCGAGTGGAACTCTTCATATTAAAGTGTTTGCTTCGGGCAACTTTGGATTTATTACAAGCCCTTCCCTCTTTTTGTCTCCCCCTATATGTGCCGTCTTACTCGTGCCAATGTTCTAGACCAAAATCGAAAATCTCATCGCTTTATTGACGGAAATAATCTTTGATACGATTGCTCGTCATCTTCAAAACCGCACTTCTTGATTCTCTCATAAAATATCACCGTGTCTGCTTTATTTTTACCCCTCCTTCGCGGGATGACTCGGAAATATTGCACTTTCATCCGGCATGCTCATTCAACCCTTTTACAGGGTAATGCGATCACCACAGAATCCTTCCCTTGAAAGGAACTTAATTTTCCTTGGTAATCTAGGTCATTAATAAGACTTATATAATACAAGCGACTTGGAATAATATCAAATTTAGTCAATTTAGATAATTAATTAAAGGAAACATTTCAAACCTGTTTTGTGGAATATATAAACAAATGGAAATTATATTAATTATGGAATATAATAAAAAAGTTTGAAATCACCACCTGGCAATAAATTCTATGCTCCAAATGATAAATCATGATTCATAATATTCCGTTCTGGCAATCTTGGTGCTATTGTTAAAATACCAGTTGACTAAAATTCTAAATATTCAGCAACTCGTCTTTCCAATTTTTTAAACATTCAGAAAACCCTTGCGGAACATACCAAATGTTTCATACATAGTTTTTCCTTATGCAAGCAACATGTTTTCAATTCCGGTAAATACCAATCTACAAAGAGATTTTTTACTTTGTGAACAAATAATACAATGTTGTATGAATGTATCCTTTTACAGATGCACCAGATTTATCGATTTAAAAAAACGAGTTTGCATAAAAACTTCCAGTACTTTGGTGACAAATTCTTTGTTTTGAATTTAATTCCACATGTTGTTTATTACAGATTTCTTCCTATTGTCGTAATGACATTTCATTATTGGTGCTAAATATTTAACTTATTCCACATTAAGAAAGCTAATTAATCAGTTGAGTTCCCGATACATACCTGCTCGGACTAACAATTTTAAATCTGGTTCAAGGAAATGATCATTCCCTATATACTATAACTAAGATTTTTGTTTATTTTTGAAATTATTGACAGAATAAGGTTAAATTTAGTTATCTAAACTTGTTAATAATTATTTAAGGACGCCAAATTACTTTAAGGAAAACAATACACATTAATTACTTCATCACTGAATTTAAATTTATCACAAATTTATTCAAAGAAAATAATTGAAGTCACTTGTAATTTAGTCAATACGAATAATTGATTTGGCTGCATTCAAGAGTTAAAATATTACATGAACATTCGATGAACAAACATTAATTTAATCATTTAATTCACAACAATAAATGTCGAAAAGGGGAGAAAATGATCGTAACAAAATTTATCGGGACTCATCGTCAACATGACTACGGCCACTCATCATTTCTCGGCTCACAAGGACACTCTTCACATTATTATTACAAATAAAAGAAATATTTAAAAGGCGTGATGCACCGTACACAAATGCCAGAACGAGAATGAATTAAATGGCCGACCTGTCATTATAGTCAGCGTCACTCAACAGCGCTTTCTTCTTGGTGAGTCTTTTTAAAACTAATTATCCAAATGTCATTTACAAATAATGTCATTAGTCGAATAATTATCAGCAATCGTCGGTAATGTAGAACTCAATATTAACAGAGTTCGCTTAGTTGATTCTACGGAGACTCTTTGTAGTATCAACATCAGCTGACCATGTTTTGACAGTTCGAATTAAAAGATTGGTCTTCGTCTTCCTCGTGTTTTTGAATGTTAGGGAATCTCATCCGAATATATACACCAGAAAGCAAATCCCTCGACGACTTCAGTACTAATGATAATAAAGCGAGACTCGATGACGGATCAATGAATCTCACCTCAAAAGTTTTCTCAGCAAGTTTCTGAATGAAAAGTGTGAAAACAACAAAATTAATAATTAAACCATACTTCTATATTTCTATAGAATGTGATTCTTTAATCTCTAATGCACTACGATAAACACTCCTGTACTGTATTATGCCTCTTCGATTAACAAAATCGAAAAAGTTTTGTTTTCTAATTTGTTCCATGCAGAGGAATAAGGAAGAGACATCCCCCAAAGGAATGTCTTATGAATAAATAAAATAGACAAGATTATGGAAAAATATTTTTCGCCTAAAGGAAGTGGTATACTGAAGGAAATTGTAGGTTCATCTACTTTGAAAATCACGTAATAGAAATTTCAAATTCTCTTGACAAACAGAGGAAACCCCAAGCGGCAACACTTTGGCGTGTTCTGAGGAACGACTGGTTGCTCGAATAAACTTCGACTCGATCAGAAATTCGCGAAGGAGGAAGCAACGATGAGAGCTTTAGCTTACCCGTAAGGATTCCGACGTAGTTGGTTGCGCTCCTACTCAATTTGCATCAAGCCTTGGAGAGACAACGGGACCCTCTCTCTCTCTCACCTTCTCTCTTTCTCAACCCCTCGACTCGGGAGTCTAACGCGTTTAGCAGAGACTCGAACCCCTAATCAGATCTTCCGCTGGCAAGGTAACTTGAAGGTTGAGGCATTGCTATGTCTAAGATGCTGCTAAGTGTGAAGTTAATGGAGTCAAGACGTCGAGCTTCTTCTCCTATAGACGACGAACACCGTTTTCATCATTTATGTGTTTCCTCGAACCAAATATCTCTACCTAATTCTATAAACATCTATTGTAGAAATTTTCCTATATTTTCCTATATAGTAAGTTTGATATCACGTGAGGAAATAAAATATGGTTAGTTGCAATACTTCATCATCCAAAAGTTAAAATAACTTTTTAAAAATCATAGGGGAAAAATATTTTACGAATTGAAAATTTTCGGCATCTTCACTGATAAGTTAGTAATTAATTGTTGGATAGTTTGTTAATGTTGAGACGATCGATGGTCCATCGTCCAAGCCTAAGCTGCCACTCTGCATAATCTGACTTTATAGTTGGGCTGACATTGTGGAAATATTAGTACACGTATAGGTACACTACCCCCATTGAGAATTGCGAAGTTAGGTTGGCTGCAAAAGGAGCCAAGAGGCTAGGGGATTAAGTATGACTTAGTACTTAAGTTTCCATCATTAGCTTCCTAGCTTGGACTCTCTGAACTTTCTCGGAGGCAACGGGATACACTAAACAGGTACCAAAAGTTATCTTTACCGGCGGGCAAAGGTTTCTCTCCAGGTTTCGTTCTCCAAAGTTTCACTCTCTTCATTCATCCTACACCTTCAGTTAGACTAAAGAACTTTCTGAGTCAACATTATTGATCTTCGCACAAATTCTTAATGAACTTTCGAATTATTCAAATTTATTTAAATAACTAAATAAGTTTTGGAAATGTTTTCCTCTCCCGTAATCATTAGTTCTGAAGGCAAATTCTTTGTATCTAGTTCATAACTCCCCTCAAAGTTGAGGGAAAAACGCGACGAATTGACGATTCGAATCAAATGATTAGTTGATCATCGACCGTTAAGTAATTAATTCAGTACATTAGAACCCAAACTTAGAAGATATTTATTTCATTAGTAGAATCAAGACGACTAGGAAATAAGTTTTGGGCACAAAAGTCAGATTGTAAATTTGAAATCAGAAATCTTAATCAGAGTATAGGCCCCCTATGGGATTTCGCGGTGTAGTCATAGAAGGGAAAACAGGTTCGAGAAACACACATAATTCAAAGTTGCAAGGACCGCAGTCTAATTACCGAATCTTGTTGGGAGTTCGGTGAAAGCCAAGCTACGAAAACTTGGACCCACACTCTTGTTAGTCGAGGAGTTGAGAAGGAAAGCCGCATTATCACGCCAACAGTATCCCGTGGGTGGCTGCCTAAAATCGGACCTTAACGAAAATTTAAAGGACTTTCTCTATACATATATCTCTCCTTTACTGTGTCCTCTTATCCATTATATATATATAGACATATCTGAATGACTTTATCTCAAAACTGAAACAGCTTCTTGCTTTCCTTCCGGTCCTGTGACATTTTCGGACCGGAAACACTCGATAGCTTGAATACTCAGAATATTCAGATGATATTATTCTCGAGCCGGATTTAGACAATCTAATCCTTTCTCATAGTCTCTTCTATTCTCTCTATCGTCAGTGTGTCAAAACTTTGCTTTAAGATTGTATTTTAGTTTCAGAAAATAAAGAAGAAAATAATTAATTTCTCGAGAATATTTTTGCACTAGTAATTTTTTAATGGTCATCAATCAAATTTTGGTCAATATTGGTATCGCTTCAGCAGTGGGGAAACTAACAATTCGCCACTTTTTTAATGTTCCATAAATTTAAAAATCAATTTTTAGAAAAGAAGATTTTAATATTAAATCTTGAAGTATATTTCCTGATGTAAAATTATTCGAATCAAATTCAGTTTTGTCGGAGAATATGAAATCGTGAAAATCAAATATGAGTCCAATCAGGGAGAAAACAGACGAACTTCTGATCATCTCCTTTACTGTAATCGAGGGTCTTTTAGGAAATTTATTGGCAATCGACGAATCATCGTAACCCCCGACTTGTGTTTTTCTTCTGCATCGAGAGAGATTCATTCCATTAAGAGGCAAAATGTTAAAAATGAGAGAGCGAGACAGAGAGAGACAGGGAATTATCGATATGAAGAAAAGTTGAAAAAGATTTTGTATGATTGGTTAAAGGTTCGAGAGAAGGGGGTTAATCTGTGAGAGCGAAATATACGAAAGAGATCGCCATATTTCTCAATAAACGATAAATCAGTAAAGACGCCGTTGCCCTCATGAGGTATATGCTATATATGAGACTTTTCTCTTATATGGATCTCTTCTTCTGCTTGAGTTTCTGAGCCCCATTAATCTATAGTTATCTACGGCGTGCGCCGGATAAGTGCGTTGGAATGAGCCATTTCACCCTTGGGACTTTGAATCTACCCTTCACGACTCGATGGAGAAAGGGCAACCAGAAAGAGACTAGCCCCTGGGCATCGTAAGGTCTTCCTGATGAGCTGTGCAAAACTCGAAAACGACTCCGTCGACGTTCTTAACGAGAGCGTCATTGCAAAAACGAATTTCACGCTCTTTTATCGAATCTTTTCCTTCTTCATTCTCATGTAATGACCACCACACTATTATCACTCTTTTCAAATATTATTTTCATCCCAATATTTTATTTTTTTTAACGTTTGCAATAAAAAAAAATTGTTAACTGTGGCAAACTTTATGCCAAAAGTTTCCAACTCTTATTGTAAATCTTTTTCTTTTTTCCATTCAAACTTCTAAAAAGAAATTAAAGAAGAAAAGTAGTTTTCATTGTATAAACGCTTGCGACAAATATGATCCGACGTAAAGGTATCGATTTATAATGAAAAGAGGGTCAGAGGAATAAAAGGGACAATATTGTCCATGGTTGTATTTAGGAAACTTAATAACCCGTATCATGATGAGATTTTCTTCGTCGTGGCAGAATATGTATGAAAATTGAGAGAAAGGGGTTGTATGTAGGATGGAATACTGAGTTTCACTGGTTATAATACACTATATATGATGTACACATATAGTTTTGGTATTATACAAACTATGAATACTGGAAGCACCAAAGTGACGTCAGACGTGACAAGAGATATTATATCTAACCGCTTGCTTCTGTTAGACGAGAAACCGAGTGTCTGCTACAGATATTATGTAACTCAGACGCCAATGTGTCATGAGAGACTCGTCGGGACTCACCACTGTGAATATTACTGTCTCATAAACAGATGCACAAATTATTTGCATTAAATACCTTCGGTGGAGTTCATTGATGTTGTTGAATTGATTTTTGAATTTTAGTTTATTAGATTTACTAAAATTGTGAGACTCGTTCCGTATTTACCTGTGATTGGTAATCAATTAATTAGTATAAATATTCCCAGTGAACGAAAACTAATTCAGGCCAATTGCAATGAATTAAGATTTTTGGTAGAAAGCAGGATTCACGAAAGTTCTTCGTATTTTCAATTTCATTCAATTTGCACCAATTTGTGCAGACGAATTCAAATTAAAGCGAAATGACCAAGGCTTGCATTGAATTCGTGCTGACGAATTGAAAAAAATTAAAGGTCCTAAAATTTTTCCATTAAATTGTGTAATGACCCCGGTCTTAATCCTATCAATCGCAGCTTCTTTCCGACTTCGCCTCACGATCGATATTATTTTGAATGAACCGCGCAATTTGTATAATTGTGCATATGCGAAATGCCGCAAGACGGCGGGCCGAGCGGCCCTTCGTAGCAGACGACGCACGGCGGCTTGTAGCCGAAAAACGTGCAGGACACGGCAGATTGATGCGAGCGTCGCTACGCAACGTACACTGTACAGTATATTAAGTGTCATTATTAACTAATAAATATTGCGTTATAGTACAAACATTATTTGTTGCGCGTTTAAGGGGTCGTCCATATACCACGTGGACAATTTTTAATCGTTTTTTGACCCCCCCTCCCCCCATCGTGGACAATCGTGGACTTCAGCTTGACCCCCCCCTCCCAGGACTGTCCACGTGGACTTTTTTTAGCGAAATTTTTTTTGTAATATGTTATGATAAATTACAAGTGTAAATAAGGTTATTTAATGGTAAATTAATGCATCCTTAATGATTTTTAACATTTAATTAGAGTATTTTCTTAAATACCAACTTTGACAATATAACACATAATAATCTATATTTATTATTTAGTGCGAATAATACTTTTTGGTAATTTCGTTTGGTTATTTTAATTTTAAATATTTAATAATCTTCATTATTTAAATCTGTTAATTCTGCGTTGCTCCATGGTTGTGCTAACCAATCAGAAAGATTGTCGATGAAAATAAATTTGAACAGAAAATTCACCTTTTTCACTATTTTTATTGTATTTTGACTTAGCCTCTTGCCACAAAGCATTGCTATTCTTTTGACATGTAGCAGCACATAACATAGGATGGCTGCTTTTGTAAGCCAAATATAGTTGTTGATGTAAATCACCAAATTTGGACAACATTTTTGTTAATTAGAACCATCAAAACTTATAACATGAACGAACAACGGGATTCACCTTCTTTGGTTATGATTCTAACCGGCCGACTTACATCGATTCATAAATCGATTAAAATATCGAAAAATGATATGTGCAGCGCCGCGCCGTTTAAGATAATGGCGCGAAATTTGAAAATGGGATAAGTAAAATATAATGGATAAAATTATACTTTGTATGAGTCCACGTGGACAATAGCTTCAGACCCCCCTCCCCCCCTAAACTGTCCACGTGGTATATGGACGACCCCTTAATTACTTGTGCCCTTTGTATCACCACATCCTGTGTTGACATTGTTGCGCAATAAGAAGGATCAGCCGAACCAGCAGAACATCGCTTCCTGGTAAGTTCGCCCATGCGACATTTTACTCTCTCTCTCGTTCTGCTTGCTTCCTTTATTAGAACTTGTATTGTGATCTCTCAAAATTACGTTGCTGAGGAACCAGTTCCGGAAATTCTTGTGTGCATCTCGTCCGAGTCGTTCCTACTTCCAAATATTTTCATTCAATAATACGTAATTTAGAAATCTCGCGACGGGTTTGCCACAATTGGTACGAATACAAGGTTCGGGAAGTTCAATACAGTTTGTCGAATTCAGAATTGCAACATAGCTCCAATTCGTATTTGTTGCTAAGCGGGATTCATTGAAGCTCCGTGTGAATTCAATTTAATTCTTCTCAATCTTTCTTTTAATGGGTTGGCATTTATTATTGGACCAATTTTGGTCGAAAGTACTGTAGATAAAAGATTAAATTTAGTACCCAGGATTGGCCCCATATTTTCCCAAGATTGGTATTCAATGGATTACGAAATTAATTAAAAGATTAATTTTCGTACCCAGGATTGGCTCAATATTCACCTAAGTTTGATAGCCAATTGATCATCTTTGGTACACAAGGTAGGATCAATATTCATGCAAGTTTGAATGAGAATAATGGAATGAATTGGTTAAGAGTGGTAACGAGGATTAGACCAGTATTCATCTACTAACCTAGGAATCCTCTAATTAAATTTCTCCTCATCAGAAAACATAATTGAAATAAGAATAATGTGATTTTTAAGGATTAAATTCTTATAATCTAACTAAATTGAATTAAAAAGAATTCGGAAAAGGTCCTAAAAAAGGTATCTGAATATATTCATCCACTGATAAATATTTTTTATTTTATAAACAATTTAAGTCGTGAATGTTGGTCAAAAATCGATATCTCTGCTTTCTGAAGGCGACATTTTGTTAAAAATTATTATTTTCTTTATTTCTTGGATTAATCACAGGATAATCTATTATATTAACGAAACATTTTTGGTTTTTTCATTTTAGATGATCCAGTTCAGAAATATCCTGCTCACCCTAAGATGCCTCTCTTCGGAGGAGCTACCACAAATTCTTTATAGAAGTTTAAAAAAAATTATTTTTATAAATAAAATATGTCAAAATAAAGTTCAAAGTACCCTTTATATGTGCATTAATTTTTAAATTGAAATACTCAGTAGTTTTCTCAGAAAAAATTCCTAAAGTATCGACTTTTTTTGGCTGTCTAACTGGATGTAACCCCTTAAACCTATTTGTATATTGTCAAATCTCAAAAGAATTTCACTGTCAGCTTCGGAATTTCCACTGTCCTTGACTCCTATTCCATTCTTATTTTCTCAATTCAATTCGACAATTTGGCAAGTTTTGTTGCAGCGCGAAATGTGTGGTATTGTGTGTAACAATAGATCGCCTTTAACAGACCAGTATTAGGAGGCCAAGTTAAACCTCTTAAGTAACTTACCACCTATAAACTTTGACACTTTAGCAAGGTATATCATTTGAGAAGTGAGATGAAGATGCACGAAGATTAAAGTGGGAGGAAATGCACTTAAGCTTGAAAATGAGACTGCATTATATCAAGTGGTACCTAAACAAGTTTGCTATTCTCTTTTGAATTTCTCTTATCTGAATTTCTCTTCAAAGCGAGAATTATTATCAGCAGTTTAAAATCCTCAACAAAACTAAAATAAAATTTATTAGCTCATCAACGAATTCTTTAGAGGCGATCCAAACAAAGAAAAATAAAAATTATTTTCCAAAAAGATTTAGTGTAACCAGAAATTGAAAATAATTTACTCTAATTAATTATGAAATCCTTGAATTAAGGACAATAACAATTTGCGGACGTTGATATAATCAAGTAATACATAATATGTCAGCACATTGGATTATAGTCGACGTCACGTATTTCGCGGTGATCATTAATATAGAGACTCTCATAGAGGCCGTCAATTTTCAAGGTATATAAAGGTCTTTTAATGAACGCCTGTTGATTGTAAATTAAACTGTTGATATATCTAAAAGAATATTCAATTACACGTGATTAGTACA